>JABFFE010001044.1:0-20882 GCA_013623625.1 Fusarium setosum | reverse complement strand
GAGGCATCTGTGTGTAGAGCAGAGCAGAGCAGGGCAAAGGCAGGGTCCCGCGCAGAGTGCTGATCGAGGTTGGGAAAGTCTGACTCTGGCTTCTGACACCAGCCCGAGGCTGAGGTTATATCCGTCGACGACCAGCGCTGCCCCGAGCAGCGCTGTGAATCGGTGCAACGCCCTTCCTACCAAATGAGGCTCACATTTCGCCTTCCCACCGCATGGCACGACACGTACCAAGCTCGACTAGGATGCGATGCTCCTCAAAACAAGTATCTCCCGTCTATCCGTGTTGCTCAACGCGGTCAGCCGCGCATAGTGTAGCCCACGGCATCTACATCCGCTCCCGCGTCCCAGGATCAGGCTCTGGACGCTGGACCTTTTCTACTTGCTTGCTGTACATACTTGCTCTCTGAGGGGATCCCCATCGTCATACCCGAGGCCATGGTTCACGGCAACACGCCGCCCGCGCCGGGTGCATCAGGTGGTCAGAGGGGTGAGGGGAACTGGGCTTGCACCACGAATATGTTACCCAGATGAGTAGAGCCGGCCAGCTGGGTAGGGTTCAGGGCCTGGCATGAAGGAGGGAGCGCGCGCTAGCTGGGACACGCCCACGCTGATGTGAGGCTCAACTAGAGCTCCCTTTCCATTCACCTGGGAGACACTGTTCTGCTGCCAGCTTGAGGCATCACCCGGCCGCGTCGAGCTTGCCATGTGCATGTGTGTACGTGTGTGTGTATGTGTGTGGAGGGCGACAAGGACAAGTCCGACACACCCAGAAAGAGCCCGAGGTAACACGCAACGGCATTGAGGATGCGCGTCGAATTTGTCCCAGGTTACACCCCAATCCTGGAAGCTAGACAGCCACAGCCCGTCAATGCATAGAAGCCGAAGTCAGCTGTCAAAGACGACGAGCTGAAGTAAGCTCTGTTGTGACAGACCTGGCTGCACTTAAGCAGCCGACGACCCCCAAACACATCAATAATCAGTGGGGTCTCGATATCGCTGATAATATAGCCTAGCCTGCAGCGAGTGAATCAGAATCAGACTGACCAACACCACCACCACTGCCACTGCCACCCACAGCAGCCGCTCGGTAGAATAACCGACTGGGGCCCTGCAAGGCTCGCCGTCCAAGCATTCTCTCACGCAAGCATGAGCCCCGATGACCGCCGGCTGACTCCAGGCTTCAGCCAGCGCCCAGCAGCAACAGACGATGCGCCACACACCTGCCTCTCTCGTACCATGCAAGAGACCTGAAGCGGCAATACAGGGAGACGGAAAACGAAGCCGAGAATCGACCGAGCCGTTGTTCCTTTGCGTCTCTGGTGAAGGCTCCTGGTAGACGACGCCTTGGGACAAGATCGGGGAGCGGCCCCTGGGGATAGGCAGACGGTGAAACTTGCAACACTGGTGGGACGGCTAAGAGGAGCTTCTGCTCTTCCACCATCCCGGGTCCCGCGGTCCCGCCATTGGCTACCATGCGGATGGATCACATGTTGGAGGCTGCTCCCAAGCGGTGGGTATGGGTTGTTACTGAATGACCGCTGTGAGCACCATTCGGCGGGGACCATGGATGTCATCGTTTCAAAGCTCAACACTGTAGGAGGTGTGCTACGCTGTAAGACGCCTCGGAGTACCTGGTAGGTGCCGTATTTGTCCATGTGGAATGTGGGCGTGGGATGAGCCGACGCTCGCGGATAACCGTGCTGTGCTGAGTAGAGACGCAGATGTGGCGATACAAGTCGCGAGATGCGCACCATTACGACAGCCCTAATACGCTGCTGATGCTGTCAGACTTTGTTCTGCGTCGAATCTCATGGCGGTGTTGAATCGTGCCGGGCGGTGACGACTGAACAATGGTTGGCGCTGACTTTGACGGCCCAGGGCGTCTCGTCTCTCTCGCGGGGTGCTGACGAACTGTCACGACGGGAGTGGTGGCACACCGACAGCGAGCTCCCCGAGCGGCGGGCTCGGACCAAGGTAAAAGCATCAGGCCTTATCCGGCCGAGTCGTTTCATGGATCTTGCCTGCAAGGGCTGCGTCGCAGGATCGCCAGTTGATGTTCAGAGGAGGGAGCTCAGCCCTATAAGAGAGGACACCTCCCTCTCGGGGACGGGCGCTGAGATCATGCTGCATGCTCAGGCGGGCTAGCTCGACGCCCTCCTCGCGTCACACTGCCCTGGATTGCTATTTATGCCACGCTATCTTCACCTGCGCGGCGGCGTTGGCTGCAGCAGCGACACGATGCTGCTGCGAGCCATCACGGAGGCGCGGGAACTGCCAAGTCTAGACCCGCCAAACGTACCATATATCCCCACAGCAAGTCTTGTCAGTGGAGCAGGGTGTGGCAAATGATAGATGCGATCTAGTGATCCCTGAAGGGCGATGTGCGTTCGTACAACAAAAAAGAAGCTACTGCAGCCGCGCGGCGTCAAAGGGCACTGTATGTATCCCGGTTCTTGGGACCCCTGACGAGGAGGGCAAGCATGACGGCGATCCACGCCAGACGAGATGAGGAACCGTCCATGGCCGCACCGCCAGTGGCAAACACCCATGAACCCATGGAAATCAGAGCGAGGTCACGCACATGGTCAACAATTGCTGCAATGGGAACTGATGGGGCGTTGGATTGGCAACCACGCAACGGGAAAAAGGCCCGAGCTGAAATATGATGGGCCAGGGTCCGAGAACCGTCTGGCGGAAGAACCTCCCATTGAGTTTTATCATGCATGAATCTTGATCTGGATATGGGTGTCAGCTTGTCAACCAAGACGAGGGTATAGACAGCCACAAACTTGTTTCGGGAGCTAATTAAAGCCTGCGACCTTCTCCCCTGTCCCATAGTTCCTCCCTGAACGCCAATCGGAAGCCAGTTAAATACAACTCGTCGCATGCCTCTCATCTGGGCCCGCGGCCACGACTGCGAGATCGACTTCGATCACCATGGCTACCATAGCTGCTGCGACTGTCACTGCGGCGTCTGCCGTCATGGTCGTCGTGGCGGCCGCCGCCCCCTCGCCGTCTGCTGGGCCCCGGAGTTCTGGAGCGTGACCTGGATGAGTAAGAGTTATTGGACCGGCTGCGATACCGGCTTCCACCGCCTCGAGAAGGAGGCGGCCCAGCCGACGACCTCGAAGGTGACCGTGACCCTGGACGGTAAACGTCGGACCTGGGACCATACCGACCTCCTGGCGACATGCGACGGCGGCTTCCTCCGCCGCCCATGGACGCGCCGCCTCCAGCACCCATGCCCGGGGGACCCCCACGCGGAGCTCCAAAGGGGACTCTGGGATCGATGTTGGCTCCACGCCGGGCGGTGGGAGGAGCAGGAGAGAGCTTGCGACGGGGAAGCACTATAGAGACGTTGATAGTCGCGCCGTCCACCTGCGCCTCATGCATGTGGGCAATTGCAGCCTCTGCATCGGCCTCATAGTCGAAAAGGATGTACGCTGTGCCGCGATTGGTGCCAACTTGTGTGCGGGTGATTAGTCCATGTCAAGGATCAGGGGCCTGGGCACAAAGACGGGGTATCTTTGTTCTTGTGATTTATCTTACAAGTGCGGTTGATGGGAAGATCCAGGTCCCTGATGCGTCCAAATTGCCCAAAAATCTCGTAGAGGTGCTGGTCGTTGATGTTCTTGGAGAGGCGCTCCACCACAATCTATTCGCGAGGAGGTTAACCTCCGGGGTGGTAATGTGTCAAGGACAAGCAGACACGTACCTTGGTGCTCTTTGCGGGCGGGGAGTCGCTCCGGTCTCTGTCATTGCGGTCACGGTCACGGTCACGGCCACGACTCCAGCTGCGGCTGCGGCTGCGACTTCTGTAGCGTCCGTTTCGACGTGAGGGTGTTGGGGATCGAGCTGGCGAACGCGAATCATAACGATAGCGGCGCTGGGGCGAGCGCGACTGCTCGGATCGTGGAGTTGGCGAGCGGGTGCGAGACCGATAGCGGCCGCGTGATGGTGAACGCGAGGCCATTTTGATCGGACGAACGTGGCCGTGGCCAGGACTGGGGGTTGTCGCGTCGTGAGGTTGGGCGAGCGTCAAAGGAAGCAGTGGTTGGTAGGCAGTAGTTGCTTGTCTAGAGTTCTTTGACAGGTGATCACGTGAGAGCTGCACTGACGCGACAGCACCACCTCACCCATCGCACCTGGGGAAGACCTTCACACATTGACGTAACACTGGGGTCATTTTCCCACGCCCGTTTTATCTCCAGCCACCAAGCTTGACTAACAGAGCGAGTTGTCTACCAGGGCATGTTTCGTGGATTGTTTTATCTAATTAATATCCTGCACCCCGGAAAAGCATCTTCAACGTTCCGTCCTTCTCAAACAATTCACTCCCCCAGACTGAAGCAGAGGTCTCTTCCTGCCGATCCCTTCTCGAACTGTGAAAAGGTGCTGATAGATAGCTCTGGATACAAGACGCCCCAGTTCCAATCCGACCTCGCATCCCGTGCCGCCGTGCTCGACTATCGCACTTGTCGACCGTTTCCCTGTTTTGAATCCATGCTTCTCAAGCAAGGCTTGTCTGGTCCAAGTCGATATGGATCCATGGCTGCTACCTTGGCTCATCCTCTATTGCCGCGGATGGCCGAGTTGGATGCCGGCTGGATCGGAACCATGTTGATGACTGCAGTTCCCCGGCCGGCATCGTTATCAGACGAAGTCTGGGGACCCTGATCGGCACTCTGGCTTTGCATCGCATCTAGATACCACACATGCTGTTAACAGTCACTTTCTTCCTCAACCGTCAACACCCGTACTCACCCGAAAGCTTGGTGGCAAACCGGCACCAGAAACAGCCGCTGACCGACTTCTGTCCATTCTCCGAGGGCTGCTGCTGTTGCTGTCCCTGGCCTTGCCCTGTCTTCTTCTGGAGCGACTGGCGTTTCTTCTTCTTGGCATTGCCCTCCTCGGCTTGTCGCAGCGGGCCCTTGACTCCACGATGTTGCTTGGTGCTTCGGCAGAAGAAGATGGCGGATACGAGAAGGATGAAGCAGATGACCGTGGTGACAATGGTGGCGATCTCAAGGCTAGTCAGAGGCTTTGAGCCCGAGGTTCCAGAGCTGTCGGCCATGGTGCGCTTCGTCAAGGTGATAATCTTGTTTGACCAGGAGGATAAGTTGTTGATGCTAGCTTGCAGGTCGAGTGACCAAAAAGTCAATGGGAGTTCCAGGAAGAAAAGAAAGTTGTGCGAGCCAGCCAAGAGGTTTTGAGCCACCTTTGACCAAAAAAGTCTGATGCGTATCAAGACAATGGCGAAGGTGCCGTTCAATTGTCCAGGTCAAGGACCATTCACCGGGACAACAGAAAGAAAACGGAGACACCGCCCTGTGCAAACGCCGACGGCCGTTGCCAGCTGGCAAGTCGCCTCTCACCAGGCTCACATTGGCACTACAACTGCAATAGAAGTTTCCATCTGCTATTCATGCACATCAAGTGATGAGGAAAATGAGAGAGTGGTGGATTGAGTCAAGACGCCTTGGTACTAAGTCTTGGGTAAACGACGAAATAGATGTCGAAAGGACCTGTTTTCATCTTGAACAGCAAGGTTTTTGAGGCATGGGTTTGCATTGACTTTGCATATTGCGATGCAGCTGGGAAGATTTTACTATTTTGAATTATTATGAGGCTGGGTATTATGATGCCCTTGACCTGTGCCATGTACTATGTTGTTGGCCTACCTTGAGCGAAATAGATAGAACGGGCTGGTCTAGGCTGGGCTGCCTCGAACCCAACACCCGTTGACCAACTTGATAGTCGAGCTCACTCCCTGCACCATGGGTGTATCGTCTGCTGCCTCTATGGTCTTGAAGGTCTGGAATAGCCGAGTCACTAAGTACGACATTTGCGTGCGAGCAAATTGCTGTCCGATGCAGATCCGAGGCCCGCCGCTGAAGGGCAGATACTCCCACCTACTACATGTCAGCCTTCGTTCGTCAGTACTCATGACCAGGATAGAGGCAGTACGTCGTCCTCAGCGTCTCCCAACGTTCCGGCCGAAACTCTTCTGCGTCGTCGCCAAAAATGTCTTTGCGTCGGTGAAGACTGTAAAGCGACCATCGACATCCTGTGCCTTTGGGGACAAAGAGCGGCGATTGTCCATCCGGCCCGCCGCCTCTGGGAAGGACAGTGTCTTTGGAAGCTGTTCGCAGGTTGCTTGCTACTGGTGCCCACAGCCTCAAGGCTATAGTGTCCAGTCAAGTACGGAGTCAGCATCGTTTTGTGGGATTGGTGATGCAGTATAGATAACGGAGAAGAATGACATACCCTCTTTTATCACCATATCCAAGTACTTCAACTCCCTCAGCTCTTCCCACGTGGGCCTTTGTCCATCCAGTTTTGCAATCTCGGCCCTCATCTTACTCACAACATCCGGTCGACGGGCCAGGATCCAAAAGAGCGAGCTCAGCGTACTAGCACCCGTATCTCTTCCCCCAAGGATCATGGCAAGCAGCTGGTCCCGGATATACTCATCCGAAGCCCCCGATGCGACCATCTCGTTCATAAACACATACGGCCGCTCCTTTTCTCTTGCTGAAGCAAGAGCTTCCTTGACGTATCGGTCAATGAACCGTCTGCATGTTGCAGCCGAATAATCCCTTTTCTTGTCCGGCACGAGGAAAGCGATCCAACCTAGTCGGGCTCGGCTCGTCGCAGAGACGAGGGTGTAGTCGAAACACTGGGTGAACTCGAGAGCTTCCTCGGTGGGATTGGACAACGTGTTGGTCGAGTAGCCGAACCTGTTGCTGTAATTAGCCCCGAGTGAAAGTAGAGTCAGCTAGCTACAGTCACTCACATAAAGTCCGTCGAGACGTCCATGGTAAACATGTAGAACAGCTCCTGCAAATCCACCCCGCCACCGTTTTTCGGCACCTTGTCCAGAAACGCCTCGACATGCCTCTCCGTGCACTCCAGATCAGCAATCTGGTCCCTCACGAAACTCGGCCGTATCATGGCTCTCGCATCATGCCACCCCCTCCCATTGACCGAGAAGATGGCCCTCGGCCCCAGCGCCAGCACCATGACCTTTTGCCTCACCCCGCCAATCTCCCAGTCGTCGAACTGGCTCGACAGCAGCGCCTTGACATTCTCCGGCTCATTCGTCATGACAATCCACGCCCCAAAGTTCTTCGCCCAGAACGTGCTGGCCAGGTGTGAAAACAGCCCGTCCCAGACTTGCAAGATGGTGTGCGAGCGGATGGCCTTGGACATGTCGACGATCCAGTCGATGCCGAGGAGAGGGTCTCGATGGGGGTAAACGGGCGCCGGGTGCGTGCCGTAGACACGCATCTTGTAAAGCCAGTAGTGCTTGGAGCGGATATACAGCGCCGGCGGGAAGAGGAGGACTGCTGTCCAGAGACGAGGAGGCGAGGCATCGTAGTAAACCGAGAGTTGCGCCACATGTCCAGAGACCACCAGGAAGATGTAGGCTGAGAGGATGGACGCCAAGAGTAAGTAGGCCTGCTCCTTGATCAGAGACATTTTTGAGCGATGGAAGCCGGCGTGGTTGATTGATGCTCGAACCCCAAAATCTGGATGGCCGGATAGAAAGGTTGATATCATGCATATCTTGGCTGGCTACCTACAGCAGAGAGCCTCGTATGTATATACCTACCTACCGACGGACCCTGTGTTTTCCTGGCTGGAACAGTTCCCCCTCATCCCCGTCCCCCATCACCAGCCAGTTGCAACCACATGCTGTTTCATTTCACGTAGCTGCTCCTCGGTTCGAAACAAGGATGGCCATTCCCCCAGATCACCAATGAGATGGAACCCTGCAGTATAGCCGGGTTCTTGCCGTGATGCATTTCAGCTTCCCCGCGCAACGTCCCCGTGACTTTGCCGCCATTGATGAATGTCTCACAAAAAGACGGTTCTCGACCTTGGAATGGGCGGCGCCACGTCTCAATGACTATGTGACTATGTATGTATCTATCTACAAAGAGAGCTACCAGCAACTGACTCGAGATTTGGATTTCAGGACCCCTCGGTATGTCACTCATGTATTTTGACCACAACCCAACTGGGCTCGGCAATTCTTGCATAGGTCGCTACCTTGGCCTCTCCCAAACAGGTCGAGATAGAGAAAAGCCTGTGGAGACGCTAAATTTGTTGGACTTTGCTGAGCTTTGACGGTATACTATCTCGTGTAAAATCTCTGAACCAATAAGCTCGCATCGAGGCTCAGCACAAGTCAGTAGTCGAGGGCAATACATGCAATTCAACCAAAGGGACAACTTCAGGATATGCACGCATTGAAAACGAGCTAAAGCAAATGGGAATGAAACCACACACGTGCTGCTCGTGCGCGGCCGTGGCCGACCAACGACCCATGTACAATACTGCTGATTTGGCCCAGACACACCCAGTCCCCCAGGTGCGGATAAGCTGCTAAAGACCCAAGATAAACTCCCAAGGACAACCCCTTTCTAATCTTGTTGGCGCCTAGTCACAATCCCTACCGCAGGAAAAAACTCTACATGGCGGGAATACCCTCGAACTCCGCGTACCCCAAGGCAAGGTTCATGTTCTCTGCAAAATGTGTTAGCACCAACTATCTTGACCCCTTCTTATTAACTAATAGGGATAGTACTCACGCAAGCACTGAGTTCCGGCCCCCTTGTTGAGGTTGTCGACCGAGCTGCAAACCACTACCCGCTTCCCGCTACTGTGGACAGCGAAGCCACCAAGTTCAACGCCATGCCTGCCTGTTATGTTTTTGACCAGAGGAGGCTCGCCCACAACCTTGACCAGATTCTCGCCGGCATATCGATCCTGGTAGAGCTGTCGGATATCTCGCGAGGTCATGGTCTTGTTGAGCGGAATGTTGATAGACTGATATATACCACGGAACCATGAGGCGACGTGGGGAATGAAGCCGATAGAGGTGCCGAGCTGGCTGCTAATCTCGCGCTCGTGAATGTGGTCGGTCAAGGAATAGGGGATAATGTTATCCTGGAGTAAGTTCACGTCGTTCTTAGGGGAGGGCTTGGTGCCGGCGCCTGAGTAACCACTAATTCCGAATACCACAGGTTGACCGCCAATGTGCTCTAACAGCGGAGCAATACCGAGCTGGGCAGCAGTAGCGTAGCACCCAGGATTTGCAATTCGAGTAGCCTGGCAGATCTTAGAGCGCTTCGTAAGCTCGGGAAGACCATACGTCCACGAATTGTTGAAGCGGTAATCGGCCGAAAGGTCAACAATGACGCTCTTGTGTTCACGACCTTTGCTGGCTTCGTCAATAGCCTCAACGTAAGGATGGCATATCCCGTTGGGCAGAGCCATGACCCAGCAGTCAATAGCGCCGTCCTTCTCGAGCTTTGCCACGTCCTCAGGCCCGAGGTTTTCATAGATAATCTTGCGCTTGGTATAGCCCTGGAGCTCTTGGCCGGCAAGCTCCCGAGAAGACACATGCCGGAGGTCCATGTTGGGGTGCGTGTTCAGGAGGTCAATGAGTTGCTGACCAGTGTAGCCTCGAGCTCCAATCAGACCCACACGGGCAGGGACATCGTTGGAGGCATTCTTCTTGCCCAGGGGAGGGTTAGGGTTGGTGGTGGTGGCGTAGCCGCGTCGCTGCTGGCCGAACACCTTCTGATTCGTTCCTACTCGGCGGGCGAGGGTAGAGTAGGTTCGGCTCTGTGAGGCATTGAGGGACTTGCTGGCAGTCTGAGCAGCATTGCGGAGCCGGGACTCCAAGTTGGAGTCACCCAACATGGCTCGGCCGTGAGCAACAAAGTCCTTATAGACGGGGACAAGGGCGTCAGAGTGGAGATCGCAGCCATAGTAGAACAGGACGCTGCCGTTCTTGTTGAAGCTTCCATCAGCCCTTTCAAAGAACCATGTCAAGTTCTCATCTTCTTCGCTGACGGTCCAGGCTAGGCTGGGGTTGTCCTTCTTGATGACATCAAAGACATTCTCGGCAATATTACTCAACCAGCCAGACTTGGTGATGGTCAGAGCAGCCAGCGTGGCAAGAGATCGCCCCTCGCCAGCGGGAAAAATAATGGCCAGGCATTGCATGCCATCATCATAATAGGCGCTGAAGTTCCTCTCCTTCAGAAGGTCGACAAAGCGGTCAACAGTAGCCTCAGCATCAAGACCCTCCCGGTTGCGGATTAGAGTCTCTTTGAACTTGGCGAGATCCCCAATCTCGTCAATAGAGGTGACCTTCTGTACCTTGTCACCCCGTCGAATCAGGGTACCAGCACCGGAATCAGTGAAAAGCTCCTTCTGCAAATCACTGGGGTGGATGATGGCAACCGAGGAGCTGCGGGGAAGGGTGTCGAGAAGCTCCTTGATCTCCTTGATCTTGAGTCGCGTTCCATATCGGCACCAAGGCTGGGACATCAAGTGATCAAATTCGGCATCCAGGTTGATGGCGGAGATCTTCTCGCCATCACCATCAAACAGTCCACCCTTCTCCGACAGGTAAACCACCTTCAAGGGCTCGAGGGCTCGGGCAAGTTCGGCAGCGGCGACATCGGCGTTAACGTTGAGGAGGTGACCATCTTCAGACTCGGCCATGGAGGTAAGAATAGGGATATAGCCAGCCTCGATAGACTTCTCAATGACTTCCTTGTTGACCTTGGTGATCTTTCCAACATACTGCCACTTCTCCTTGTCGAGGTAGTCGGCTATGAAGGCACCGCTGATGGATCGGGTGGCAACGCCGAGCTCGTCGAGGCGGTCGATGAGCTTTAGGTTCTCCTCGAGAAAGAGCTTGCGGGCGACACCAAGAGTCTTGGCATCAGTAACTCGGATGCCTTCCTCGAATTGAGGCTCGACGCCAGCTTCCTCCAGCAGGCGGTTGAGCTGAGGGCCAGCGCCATGGACAATGACGGGATAGAGACCAAGCTCATAGAGAAAGAGCAAGCTGCGGCACAGCTCGTCGAGATACTCGGTGAGGATAGCACCACCGACCTTGATGACAGCGAATTTTTGGGACGATACCGAAGTGAAGAGCTTCAGATACTGCTGGCCCTCACGCTTGCTGCCTATGCTGCTGACAGTCTGCACAACGATCTCACGGGTCCTATCCCGGGCGGGCGACGAGGCCAGCGCTCGCGTGGTCGAAAGGGCGCGGTACTCGGGGCATCGGGCCAGGGCCGGAGCAGCTCTCGTGCCTGGACGGGCAGCGACGAAGTGGGCGGCGCGGGGGGTAGCTCGTCGGGCAGCAGCCCGAATGGCCACAGATGTGGCGGACAGCATCTTCCTCGACTTGTAGAGGCCAATTGACTCGGCGGGAGATGGTGAGCGGGCAATGGGCAGAGGACAGGAGGGGGAGTGGAAGGGAGAGATTGGTGGCAGATGTGACTCTTTTAAGAGGCGAGGCAAGGAAAGCGCTGTGGGGGAGGGGCAGCCTGCCCGAGAAAAAAAATCCGGGCACCCGCAACCAAATGGAACTCAAGCTGCAGCTAGGTAGGTCTGCCGCTTGGCCTTGCTCGTGCAGCGATCCGCTGTGCGCCCAGACGCGTGTGAAAACGCTGCTGGTGGCCCAAAACGTGAATATTCAAGCAGAGCCTTGTCATAGGAAAAAGTCTCTTAAGGTGACCTTACGAAAACATAAGACGATTTCCCAAAGCAGTCTAATATTATATAATGTTTATACCAGAAAAGAGGTAACCGGCAGTCGTTCTCTTTCCACCGTGTGCCACCTCTTTGGTAACCAAGAGCGGTCTCGGGCCATTCCACTGGGTCTCCCTTGCCTGCAGGTTTTTGTCCAACCTTGGCTGCGGACAGACACTCTCGTCATAACCGATGCACAAAATTTTTTTTTGTCTCAAGTCTTCATGAGCACAAATAGGATTTGTAGTCTACGTTATAGAACCGTGTCTTTTATGCGGTCAAGGCCACCGAAGTGCTTGTGTTGAGAAACACACTCTCTGTGATACTCTTCCATGCAATGCGTTCGCATTGGATTGGAGCTCATGTAAGTGCAAAAGTCCGGTAACCTAGAAGCAGAGAGCTGTAGAACACGAGTTTGACCCCCATCCTTTCATCCCACTGATCACTTTCTCTCAACCCACGTCGTTTAGATGAAATTCATGATGGCGTCTGGTTCATCCCACGCGTGCCCAGCCACAGCCGGTCTAGTGCGTGGGCTACCGAGGTGAGGCCTAAGAAAGTACAGATGGTGATGAGGCATTATCAATCAGCCGGCATTATCAATCTATCCACCTGCAGATGGTCTCCGTGCTACGAAACGCTGGAATCCACCACAGAATGACGCCAACCCAGGACCCATGGCTGCTCCAGCGGCACCGAGGCTTCTCCTTCGTCGCTTGCCCACGGGTCCGTCGTGATGGGTGCAGGCAGGTTCCACTCTCGGTGGGATTGCTCGTTCAACCATCCATATAGTTTGTCAGATGCCGGCTGCCGGCCACGCAGGATTCGTGTCTTTGATCTCAACAGTTGCCACGAGGTCCGCGGATACTACCTTGCTAAAAATGCGAACTCCATAAGGGACCACTAGATTTTGACTCGAGAGCCTCAGGGTCCGAGGTTCTGTCCATAACCCTGGAAGCCCAGTCGGCATAATAGCTATTCCGGACATGCCAAGGCAGAGGTTACTCTGAGCCTCCCACGGCAGAAAGAGCATTCTATATGTCGTCTCTTTTCGTCACTCGCCAAAGCAGCATAAAGGAAGCAAGATCTTGAAGGATCCAGCGGAAAGGTATACATCTCAATTAATCGGGAACGCCTAATCTCAATCATACATCCAGCCCGGTCTGGCGTCTCCAGGAACAGCACCCGAGAGTGCGTCATCGGTGTGCGGCTCCTGGGAGGCAAAAAGTGGCCAGCATAACATGACCGGGGGCCAATGTGAACAAACTCCACCGTGCTCAAATCATATTCCGTTGCGATAATGGCCAGTTGCCCAAAAAGTTCCAGTTCCCATGGTCGTAGCTTGCGATATTCGACGTCGTCATGTCCCAGCGTGTGCATCGTGAGGACCAAGTACCCAAAGCAGCAGAGTGAGGCATCAGCGGGTAGCCACAACTATTGCATGTCAGCATCCGAGTCAAGATCCGTCTGTGGGCGAAGAGGGAGGTATACCAGAAGGGACAATAATGATGACCAGCAGAATAATGATACCAATAATCAGACACATGCGCATCTTCATGTCCTTCCACCACATCTGCTTGCGAACCCTGTTGGCGCCCCGACGGAAGCCTTGTGCCGAGACGGCCAAGTTGTCGGTCTTGTCCTGAAGAGCATCGAGTCGCTCGCCACGCTGAGAAACCTTGTTGATGTTGTCACGCATCACGCCAACGGTATCATCGATTTGCTGCAAACATATGTTAGCGCATTCAACTTGTAGACCAATTTGTAACGCTGAACATGATGGCGGCTGATTGCGAAATGGTGAGCGCAGTCATCGGCAAGTCTGCTAGCTTAAAGCTCGACGACCCTTGCTGGGCGTAAGCAAAGCTAAGGAAGCTGAGAAAAGTTCAAGCGACCAGGGCAGATCTTTCTGTGCCGCCTCGTTGACGATGCTTCTCATGAAGCTACTCAGCCAAGCTAAACCTAGCATCGTCCAGATATCCGTAGCTGACGTTTCGAGACTGAAGTAGCGACCAAATCGTGCATGGTCAATTGGAGCTGAGCGGCCAGGGGCGACATCATCCATCGTCATGGCTCGCAGTCCAAACACACCGGCATCGCAAGCGCATCACGAGAGCCATCAAAATCGACTTACAGCTTGGAGCGCCTGCGTCCTGGCATTGCCGCCAGCGCCCTGTTGGGCTCCGGCCTGGCCGCTGGGGATGTAGGGGTCGTAGGGGGCTTCCTGCTCGGGCATCTTGGCTGGTGTCGGGGGACTGCGGAGATGGCTAGAAAATAGACAGAGGGTGTCGGTCGGGGCGGCGCGAAAATTGGCGATGGAGAGGTGATGGAGATCGAGGTCGTGGTGTCGTTGTGGTATGCGAGAAGGGAAGAGGTTGGCGTAGCGAGGTTGGAGGAGGGAAGTTGATTGTGAGACGTTGCGCTGGCCAAGGCGAGACGAGTAAGGTAACGACAAGGTCGGAGGGCGGAGCGGGCTCTGGGGCGACGAGGCGCTGCACGGGGTGACGAAGGCCACGCACGGAGAAGGCGGAAACGGGGGGCCCGGGCTTGTGCTGAGCCTGAATTGGCTGCGCGGTGGCTATTAATTACCAAGTAGAGGTACTGTACACTTTTACTACCTGGACCGCTCGGGCCAGGCAGCTTTGTTCCCGTCCCGTGTGCTCGCGAAGCTTCTTACGGCGGCATCTCTGGATACGTGTTTGCTTATTTTCTTTGATCATTTTACGCTGCTATTTTAGGTTCCGACAAACGCCTCAACAAAGGATTTGAACGCGTCAAAACCATAACTTGTAAGGTTGTTTCTCGCTGCTGAGGTATAAACCGCTACTACTTGCACTACTACCAATGGTACTGTACCATCCATGGCTTGTGAAGGATGGATCTAGTCGCCAAGCATGCGAGGCTGGCGAACGAGTCGTGGATGACCAGCTCATGTGATGCCTCAGGTGCTAATGCTGTCCTTGTTCCCCGGTCAGCAGCGTCAGGAATGAGGTGAGAGGCCAATGCTTTTTGCGTGGCCTTTGCGTATTCGGTCCCAGCCACGAGCCACAGTGCGCCACAGTGACAAGCCACCCTACCTTAGTAAGCCGCAGGTTCCCAGTCCTCGGTCTCGGTACTGCGGTGGTATTTAGAACCAACAAGACATGGGCTGATGACTTCAATAGGTAGTCGCCAAAGTCATAGATGTAGCAAATTCCCTCCAAAATCCTTGAAATATTCCAATCGAAAAGACCTCAGATATTTTGTTAGTTCGAAATCGATAGCCAGGTGATTTTTTTTTCCGGTCTCGTAACGTAAAGGCCAGGTTCTGGTTACTACAAGTAACCACTATTGGTCTGCGCTCGATAGATGTTGACCAGACGGTTGTAAGAGTGACACCCGTCGACTTACGTGACTCGTCTATCATGTGTGGTTCACCCAGGTGGAATCGCCCTCCAGCTCGCTGTTATTACGGTGTCGTCTGGTAACGCTTCTGCTCGGGTTGAAGCGGCATGGGACGCTCATCGAATGTTCCCCCATCATCGAATGCCGCGGCACTCAGCTCGATTCTCGGCGTCGCAGATCAAAGCCACGGCTTCTGCATCTCTTGGCTCGGCAATGCTGACACCGATTTGCGCGAAATCGTGATTTTGTCTCATTGTGTGGAGTGTTTGGCTTGGTCGAGGTTCCTATCGTTTTACACATGAAGCAGTATCTGGTGCATCGATATAAGATAGGGCTCGTCTCGAACTGGGGGTAAACGAAGTCGGAAGAAAGTGTCGACGAAATACTCGCGGTGTCTCGGCGGGATCCTACAGGGCCGGCAATACGGTCGCGGCGATGGGACAGCGAGGTCGAGTGGTGCTGCATCTTCGGTGGCGAGACACAGCGCAAGCTCTGGAGGGGCTGACACCGAGTTTTGAGGTCAGAGGCGGATGTGTGATTGCCGTGCAGAACTGTTTGTGCAGCTAACGAGGGCCCTTTTATTATTTGTCTTGGCTGTGCAGAGGAAGAGGCTGTCGAGTCAAGTCGATGAGACCAACCCGGGCCCAGCTGTTGCAGAGCAGGGGCGGCTTGGATGCATTTCAGGGTGCACGATAGACCTTTTAAGCTCGTAGCAAGTCATGCTGTTGTCATGATGATTAGGAGAAACAGGCCAGGAAACCCACCCTAGCATCTTTGATCGGAGGACCCTGCGTTGAGTGCTCAGCGATCCAGGCCATCTTATAGGACGAGGGACGCCTCCGAGACTGTATTTTTGCCATCAGCCAATTGTAGCCCCCGGAGACTCCGAGGAGTTGAGCCAATCATGTAGCGCGGGCATGGCCTTCTGTCTTGCGATGCTTTTCGACACTGGCAGTCCCTCTTGGAACTAATGCATCCTGTTTGAGCCCTACTCGATTCGAAATATCCCATTGGAGCACCGAGGCATCGGGGCGGTGCCGGGTATCTCTGATGTGAGTGAGTGTTTCCCAAGCGCTGATTAGCCCAACGTTTTGTGTCAAGTCTACTGTACTGTAAGTCCACGCCTGCCAACGTACCACGTGAACTGCGGGATACAGTACCATGGACGACGGGGGCAATGGGAAAGTGTGCCTGGCAGGGGAGCCGAGGATGGGATTCTTTAACAATGCCCAATGCAACCAAAAGTCCTTCTCCTCCTTGGCTCCATCTGATCTTTAGCCGGCACATACAGTACTACTACTTGTCTAACCCACAGCAATGTCCAAGAGATATCGCCAGCTGCTCTCGGCCCCCCAATCCAGCAGCACTCCTTCTTCCGAGTCCAACCCGTCTGCTACATCTTCTTCCACTTTTTCATCCGGGAGCGAACCCCTGAAGAGGCAACGGATCGGGACCCAACTTGCATGCAATGCCTGCCGCCGAAGAAAGATACGCGTAAGTACAGCCATTCCTAGTTACCGTTTACCTCCTTACCATTAGGGGAACTGTCCAGTGTGACGGCCAGAGACCGAGATGTGAGGCCTGTAAAAGAAGGGGAGAAACTCAGCCGTGCACCTACGCCGAAACCCGCGGCCTGGCCCAGCCGAGCAAAGAATCCGAGCAAGTTCTTGAGCTGCTCGAACTGCTGAAGTCGGGGCCAGAGAGCCAGGCCCTCGATATACTGCGCATCCTACGGTCCCACGATGATCTTGACACCGCCCTGTCAATAGCACGAACGAGACGAAGCCCACAACGTCTCGCTTCCGGACATGAATGGGCTCCTATCTCCACAAGGCATTTAGGACTCGAGTATGAGCTTATGGCGAGGAATCCAGTGTCCTTTCCGCCGCTGCAACCCCTCGAGTCAAGGACCCTCAAGTCAGTCACATTCTTCCGAAGCGTCCTCCGAGCCCGATGCCTCCAGGCACCTTGTCGGAGGCCGTCTTAACCCCAGGCTGACACTCAAATAGGGCAGCACTCAGCACCGGCCGTGTATCCGCGACCGATAACGAATATGAGGGCCTCGGCGCGCCATCCTCATCCCAAGCGAATCCGTTTCCACCGCACAATCCCACCCAAAGCTCGCCTTTCACGTTTCATCCTTGCGACGAACGATTAGAGGAACTGGACATTAGTTTCTGGACGACGGTACCGATCACAGACGACCTCGCCGCCAAAATCATCTCGCTGTATCTGGAGACGGACCACCCCCTGTTGGGGACATTCGACCCCGACTTGTTCATCAACGATCTGGTCGGCTGCAGTTTGAGATATTGCAGCCGGTTGCTCGTGAATGCCGTCATGTATTGGGCATGTGTAGGTCACCATGCGATATCTGGGGCAAACCGCCTACCCGGCTGACATGGACAAGCAAATGTATAGTGCTTCCGATCCTGCAGTCAAGCAATACATACCACAGTTCGGCGAGGAGGCAGAGAAGCGCTGGTCGGAGGAGAAGGCCACCGACTCCCTTCTCAACCTTGCCGGAACGCAGTTGCTGGGCCTGGCGTACCTGGGTGATGGCAAGGATCACTATGTCTTGACGTATGTGTCTGAAGCAAACGCCATGGGGACACGCATGGGATTGTTCGGGATCGACCCCAAAGTGGCGACTGGCAAAGCCCGAGAAATATCGCCCGAACTTCGAAACGCCTCGTCGTACGCCGCCTGGGGCACCTTCAATTGGATAGTGTAAGTCGGCAACCCAAGAATGGACATCGGACGGTCAGAGCGCTCATGCCCTCAGACTTATGTCTCTATTCTACCAACAGCCCGGCCTCTCGTACCCGGAATACCCTCCTGTGCTCCCGATACCCGGGCACCCGTGGCACGGTGGCCGTGATGATAGCGCCGAGTCTGTTCGAGAGTCTCTGCAGTCGGCCTATATGGGCGATACCTTTCCGGTCCTGTGCCGGTTCTGGCGCATCATCCACGAAGTGACGCTGCGATACTACCGCGACCAACCCCATCCTCGCGAGCACTGGAGCGACCAAGTCGGACTGGCTTTTGCAGAGTACAAGTATCGCGAGCTCATTGCCTGGGCAGAGACTCTGCCACCCTCCATGATGCGTTCCGAACATAGTCCACACCATGTTCTCATCTTCCAGTGCGTTGCATAACTCTCCCCCCTTGAGTCGTCAAAAATCTTCTAACTTGTGCATTAGCATCTGGCTCCATGTGGCCCTCCTAGATATACTCCGTCCTTTCACCGTACGAGCGAGATGTGCCCCGAAACCGCTGCGAATGAAAACCTTTCCCTGCAAGAAAAGCTCGCCTGATGCTGCATACAAAGCCTCTGTCAACCAGCTCAAGCGCCTGATAGTGGTGTACCGCAAGAACTATGTATCTTCGACTTACACAATGCTATGGCACACGGCCCTGATCCGTGTAGCAAACGCCCTACTCGGCGATATAAAAGACTCTACGTGGCGCTTCTACCTCTTTTTCTGCCTCCAGTGCTACGGAAGCCTTCGGCAGTCGTATCGGTTCGCTGAGGCTATCGGCCGGAGCCTGCTCTCCATGACACTGCAGAGAGGAGATTTAACGACGAGCGAGGCGCGACACATGATGCAGCAGTTTGAGGAAAACAGGCTGAGCAACCCGTCGGACAATATCCGAGCCACATTCATGGCTGACTTGAACCTTGCTATGACGGACCCCGAGGAGGCGAGTGTTGAGAGCCTGGCACATAGGTTTGAGGACATAGCTCTGTTTCGAGAGTTTACGAATCAGGAATTGAGTGAGGACGAAGTGATGGAGTCGGACGAGAATGTTACCTGGGATGAGCTATGAAAGGGGTTGGAAGGTAGGTTGGAGCAAGTGAAGTGTGCATGCAATTGCTGTGGATGGCGACTTGCTGTCCCAGAGTTATTCTGGCTATCCTGGAGAAGCACTTGCTTAACCTAGGCAGGAAGGCGAGATTCAAAACACTAGTCAGTATTGGTTTGGATAACACTAACCAGATCAAAGGTCTATCTATGTATCAGGTGCCATGTTGAAGCGTTTGTTCACTTGCAAGTTTAAGATGGGGGATAGAGGGATTGATTGACAGCTGGGAGAGTGCGAAGGCAAACTATCTCTATGTTTGCCATGGATGATGGATTGTCTTGCAATAGAGATGCCTTGACTTCTATACATCCCGTCTGTATCTGTCTGCGGCTGGAAACATGAGGAATTAGTCCGGCTCCGGCTCTCGGTCATTTCGCCTTGCTTGCAGTCTTTGTCAGCCAAAACATGGACCAATCAAAGTGGGAGGTCTCGCCCGCGTTTCGGCCGGTGTTTCCGACGAGCCAAAATCCAAAAGGGAAAGGTTGGCTTCTCCACTCGATCAACGGGCTAAGACTCGGTCTTTTTTCTCCTCTGCCGCTCGCATGCTCCTGAACTTCCATGACGCTTTCAGCCAGTGATCATGACATGGTTGTCTTCAGCACAAGGGTTGCGGAGTACATACCCCTTGAGATGACCGCTTCGGCTTAATGGAGGAGGGTGACTCGATCACAGACATCAAAGACACAACAACCAAGCCAAGAATGAAAGCTACAGCGTTCCACACGAAATAGGCACAACAAAAAAAGAAGCACAACCTGGAACACTACGTCACAGCATCGCTCAGCTCAATGCAAAATCTCGCTTTTCGCATGGATGTCGGTCGGACATCCCATCAAGGTCGGCCCATGTCGATGTGTCCTCGCGCATCCTGGTCCACCTCATCCATCCAACAAGGCCCATTCAAGCAGCCCAGCCACGCGGACGAAGAGACGAGGGCGTTTTTGTACCTGTCAATACCTTTCAACTTGAGTTTGTCGTCGGCTTCTCTCACAAAAGCGGGCTTCCTCTTCAACTGCACTTTACATGACTGTACCATGACAACAAGCCACCATGTCGCGGGATAAAACACCCTCATATGCTCGTCACTCACTCTGTCGCCCTGCATGCCTTACGAGTCTTACTCATGGGCACCAGCTGGGTCCTGCACATAAGCTTGTCTCGTCTGGGCGGCGGCACTTTTCCCTCCTTGGCCCGTATCGACGGGGTGGAGCTGGGGCGACCGTTCAAGGCCCTGGGGTCCCTCGTATTGGGAAATCCTCGTGGCCCAGGTGCGGAGCCGGGTACCTGATTTTGATTTTTGGACTTTTTTTTACCCGGCGGCTTAGTGAATTCGGGCCATACATTGCTACTGGTCTTGGGATCATACGCGTGCGTCGATACGAGCAGGGTGAGTCCCTTTGGGGTTGCATACCGCGCACATCTCTGCCGACCAACACATACCTTGGGTGAGAAGGTGATCCATTATCTCATCTGCTGTCACCTTGCGCAGTGAAACAAGGCACGTACAGCCATGGTGACATGGCGGATGACAGACGCTAGTGGGCTGGTCGCTGACAGGCACGGATACCTGAGCCACTAATAAGGTCGTCCATTAGCCTCGATGTTTATGCCCGCAACGCCGCTGCTGGCTGGCTGGCCTTGTCGGGCTTTTTGTTGAATGGCTGCCGCCCCGAAAACAAAACGTCCCTTTTAGGTTTTTTGCTCATTTGCTTCCTGTCTGTCAGACTGGGACTGGGCTGGGATGGTCACTGTAAAGTCGTGGGCAAGCTTCAGCAACACGAGCCACTGGTTCCGCTGCCCACACACACACACACAATTCCTTCTACAGGCACCACCTCAGCTTGGGGTGTGATCTTCCGCTCTTCCTTCTTCTTCTCTAATTACTAGCCCCTCGATTTTCCCCAACTCTGTCATCGCATCTCATTGCATCTCATCTTTCTCAAGTAATTCCGTCTCTAATCATTGATTGTACACGTTGGATTAGCTACCTATATCCGATCCAATCCATCCGCTCGCTCGCTCGCTCGCTACTCCATTCCCCAAAGTTGCTCCTCCCACCCCTGGTC
>JABFFE010001043.1:0-22352 GCA_013623625.1 Fusarium setosum | reverse complement strand
CCTCCACCCACGACCTGATGCCCCTGTCGGCCGCCAGCTGCAGCATCTCGAGCATCTCGCGCCGGCTGCCCAGGTGCGACGAGCCGATGTAGCAGCCGTTGTCGAGAAAGTCCTGGTTGCGCACCGCGATGCCCTCTCCAGCCCCCAGGCCGCCCCCATGCTCTGCGCCGGCATCACCGTATACAGCCCTCTGAAGCGACTCGGCGCCGGCCCCGGAAAGAAGGTCGGCATCGTGGGTATCGGTGGCCTCGGCCACTACGGCCTGCTCTTCGCCAAGGCCCTCGGCGCTGAAGTCTGGGCTATCTCGCGCTCGCGGGCCAAGGAGGAGGATGCTCGCAAGATGGGCGTCGACGGCTTCCTGGCCACGGGCGAGAAGAACTGGACCGAAGGACACAAGATGACCTTCGACATCATCATCAACACGGCCAACTCGTTTGACGGCTTCGCGCTGAGCGAGTACCTGAGCCTGCTCGACGTGCACGGCCACTGGAACTCGGTCGGGCTTCCGGGCGGCGAGGGCATCACGGTGCGCAACCAGGACTTTCTCGACAACGGCTGCTACATCGGCTCGTCGCACCTGGGCAGCCGGCGCGAGATGCTCGAGATGCTGCAGCTGGCGGCCGACAGGGGCATCAGGTCGTGGGTGGAGGAGATTCCCATCTCCAAGGAGGGTCTGCAGCAGGCCATGGAGAAGCTGAGGACGAGCAAGGTGCGCTACCGGTCGTGCATGGTCAACTATGACGAGGCATTTGGTGCGTAGGAGATGTGAAAATAATGGAAGGGTGAGGAGTTGCAGGTTGTTTGAGACACTTGGGTTGGGGAAAGGTTAATGGTGGAGTAGGCTCCCGTCGCGTGGGGGACACCTTGATGGGTTCACGACTTGTCGATAGAGACGTGAAATGCATGACTACCTCTTGAATTGAATGAATTGACGAATGAGCATCAATAGTATTGTCTAGTCCGTTCTATCACCATGATTGATTGTCAATCTGGTTCCTGCGGCTGGCAATTGCCCCGTGATTACTTGCCCGGCTCCATGTCTATGTCCTCCGGCTTGTTGTTCTCCGATTGGGCTCTCACGGAAATTCTCAAGCCGGTCCTGGCGCATTATGTCTGTGAAAACGGACTGTGAAGTGATTGGGTTTGAGAAGCAATGCTGCAATACACCCTCCCGATGTCGCATTCATCGCATTAAGTTCACAGACTAAACTGCTCGGCCTGACAATAGCCCCAGCAAGGTAACATCGCATCTATCACGGATCTCTAGACGCCTCCCAGACGCCGTGAACTCACTTTAAAACATCGAATACTACCATGATGACATATTCCCCCAAAGCTTCCATCCATGTTCCATCTTTCAGCCCATCTGCCACATTGCCCAAAATGGCAACCCCCATGTCAAACAGCCCCTCTGACGCTATTCCTGATTCTGCCTCGCCGAATCTGCTCTGCACGGCTCGCCTCGTAAGCGTGCAGCGAGTGTCCATCGTTTTGGCGTTTTGTTTCCCCGTCGCACAGCGGCCGGTGACTCACCTGTCTGCACACCTTCTATCCCCAAGGGCGTCTGAGGAAGGGGATGCACCTGAGAGATACTTGTCTGCATTTTATCACCAGCCTTTTTGGGCTTCGCCGGTGCTAAGAGGCAATACCCATTGCGGGAGGGTATGCTCGAGTCACAGTTGAGAGGTACTCCATTCACGATGGTTTAAGATGAAGCAGGCTGCCATGCTTTTGAGGCACCTTGTGAATACCCTCAACTCATAACAACACATCACTTGCACTTAATCCAATTGCTTTCTTCACACTTTCCAAATTGCACACTTTCGATCGCCAACCAATACCACTTGATAACACCCGACATCATGTAAGTCTTTGCCTTCCGTTCAAATTATCACATCGACTAACAGCGCTTAGGGGACAATCACCAGCCTCACCCGCACCATCACCAAACCCAGCCGATAGCAGCGGCTCGGGCAGCCCTTCATCATTGCTAAACCTCTCCCTCCGCTTCCGCCGCCCCTGCAGCAAAGCTGAGATCACCGCTGTCGGCATCTCCCCCTGCACCTCAGCCGCCTTTGCCATCCACGCAGCCGCCCAGACCACCCAATCTTGGATCGACGTGTTTGACACCAAGACTCAACGGGGCTACTCTAAGACCAGCGGTTCTCACGCCGTTTTTGCACCTCATGGTGCGAAGCTGGCCACGGTCCGCGACTGGACCGTCCAGCTCGCGGGCGGGGTAGATTTCCACCACTCCAGCACCATCCTCGTGCGGGATTTCTCGACTGGCAAGACAGCTGGCGAGCTCAAGGAGGCCAAAGGAGACCCCGTCACTTGGAGTCGTGACGGGAGAGTCATTGCCGTTGGAGAAGAGAGGAACCGCATCGGGGTCTGGGATGTCAGGAACGGAACTCGGGTTGGAAGGGTTCTGAGCCACATCGACACCGTGACTCACGCTGCCTTTATGCCCGACCACAGCCTGGTCACCATATCTCGCGATGGGACTCTCCGCATAACCAATCCGGTTACTTGCAAGACACTTCGTCGTCTCGAGATTGACGGCTCAAACAACCCACGAGCACTGGCCGTCAGCCCCGACGGTCGGCGAATCATCTCGGTCTGGGGGACGAACGTTCACATCTGGATGCCCCTGGCCAACGACTTGACCTCGTACAACCTCAACGCCGTGCGCCACCTCGAGGGCTGGCCGCTGGGTATCTCGCCGGACTGTCGATACATGCTCTGCCGGAATGAAGAGGGATTCGACATCATGGATGTTGCGACGGGCACTGTCGTTTTTGAGAGGAACACGGAGGAGCTGGTAATGTCGGGCGCTTTTTCGGAGCATGGGACGACTTTGGTGCTCGGTAGGATGGACGGCGTTGTCGAGGTTTGGGATGTTTTGGATACCAGGCCGTGAAAAGTTTATGATACCCAAGGAGTTGTTTGGCTATGAGCTGGACATTTGTGTGCTCAGATTGAAAGGCGTTCAGTTGGTCATTCATAACAGTGGATATTGGCCTCATGTACTTTACTTCTTTGTTTAACCTGATACTGCACTTGAAAGAAACACACTCTTGTTTCCTCTGTCATTGAATCTCCGTTAGCCTTTGTCTCTCGCCAGAACCTTAAAGGCCCCAGTCCCTGATGTTCAAAAATGAACAACTATCTCCTCCCACATGCCCTATCTATAAAGGTGCCCAGTGCCTGGTGCCCCCAAGGGTGGCCTTCCCGAACTTTATACCTCAACTCTCGAACAACAGCATTCACCGTTTCAACCTTGGATCACATCCCATTTACTCAGTCCTTTTGCGCATTTTCCCGGTCGCACGTTACTAGAACCCCCACGAAATTTACGCCCTCACCGTCCACCATGGGTCTTCAGGATCTTCCGGTCGAAATCATCGTCAAGATTTTCCAGAAGCTCTGTCAACACTGCTTGGAAAAGGACACTGGACTCCGGCCAGAAGCATGGCGCAATAACCCCGAAGTCAAGGCCGGCCGTTTTGCCCTCATCAATCTATCTCGGGTGTGCAGGGGCGTCAGAGGCGCCGCTCAAGAGGTGCTCTTCCACCACGCCGGCTGGCTCGGCGAGAAATGCTTCGCAATGGTAGACCTCTGCGAAGTTATCTCTGAAAAGCCAGAGCTGGGAAAGCAACTACGAGTCGTAAATCTGGAGAGATTGCTAGAATCCAGAAAGGATTCGGTCCTGCTACGGCCTTGCTTTTTTCCCGCTGTGATGGGTAGGATCGGATATCTTGAATCACTCCTCCAGGTGTTTACCACCAAAGGCAGGCTCGAAGAGAATGCCTTTCGTTCTTTTGTCCCAGTTGTCGCCCTGCTTCAATCGCCACTGGCCGAGCATATATACATGCAAGGCGATAGGTGCTACGCGTTGCTTGGACTATTGAACCGCGAACCCGTGATGCGCAATCGGGTTCTGTCTCGAGGTTTGAAGACCCTTTCGATCGATAGCTACGGCTCGCCCCAAGAGTTGGACATTTACCAAGGGACCGGCATCGCCCGATCCCTCTTTGGCTTCGGGGAACTTGATTTATTGCAACAACTGTGTTACGCTACCCTGTGTCCACCCCCGAGGGAGCTTTTTCCCTTCGAAAATATTCGCATTCTTCGCCTTCGCCACGTTCTGATGGGCAGGGACCAACTAGAAGCTTTGGTATCAATCCCGAAATGCCTTGAGGAGTTTGCGTACGTCGCGAACTACGAGGCTGAGCGCAACTCGGTGAACGCCGAAGAAATCTTTGAAATCTTAGCTTCCCGAAACGATACTCTCCGGCGAGTTGTCGTCCACATGTTTCATAAGCAAGACACCTTTACTAAAGCTAGCCTACTGACCAACCTAGACGAATTAAGGATCAACGGGCAAACCTGCGGCCGTATCCCGCCAAGCCCACAGACAGCCGACGACGACGACGACGACGACGACGACGACGACGACGACCAGGTTCTTGACTGTCGCGTCTTGGCGGATGGCCTTCCGCCATCGATCCACACACTTCACCTCGACCTTGACTTTGACTTCGACTTCGACGTTGACTCGAACCTCGGTATTGACCCGAAAAATCTTCCATGGATCCTAAAAGCGGTGCCCGACTACATCAAGCTGACCTACAACGAATCGCCTGATGAGCAGAAGCTCAAGCGGGTGTTTATTAGCTCCCTCAGAACGCGAGTGCTTCCAGATAGCGAATACCGGTCGCGGACCGCAACCGCTATGCATCAGTATGAGAATTACACCAGGTCTGAATGCCAGCAGTGGCTTGGTAATGGCACAATGGAGTTCTCCAAGCGTAGCATTCTGTGGTATGCCATTGGAGAATAAACGGCATAGCACTCTTGGAAGAATGCCAACAATGGCACATAGTTGTAGGGAATAGGGCATTGGTAGACTGTCAAGTACCCAGGTAGTCGAATTTAGAACAGGATCTGCATGTCTGTAAGAGAATGACAACGAAACTTTGCCCGGAAGCTCCAGCTTGGGCCCACGATCTATCCTCGACACACTCTCCCCTTAGCAGCTGTTAAGCATGACGCTATTGGTAGAGTAAGCAGTACCACCGGGCGCATTGGCAGTCTTGCTAGGCTTAGCACCTGAATAATTGCCCCATGGTTTTGACTTACACGCTGTTCAGGGTGTGAACTGGCTAGGACCGAGATATGCAAACATGTATAAGCTTAGGAAAAACAACCTCTCCAGCATTTGCTTCTAAAACCCCAGCTTGTTGAAAAACGCGAACACAACTTCCTGAAACTTGACCGGCTCGTCCGCCGGCGGGTTATGAGCCGACTTTTCGAAAATAACCAGCTCGCTGTTCGGAATACCCCTGCTGATCTCCTCCGACTCCTCAACGGGGCAGACGACATCCTGGCGCCCTACCACCACTAGAGTGGGAACCTTGATCTCGCCCAGTCTGTGCCGAACGTCAAACCGCGGCTGACTGAACGAAAAGGCAGCGTTGTGCACCTCCCAGTGCAGCTCGTACTCTTCACTTGCGCCTTCAAGCGCCACGGGCTCTGACGATGTCTCATCTTTTTCAGGGCTATAGATGGCGGCAATCTCGGCAATGCATCTTGCGCCATCTTCCTTATCTCGGACATTTCCGGACCAGAGTCTGGCCTGGCGACTTGGGTCTGGCTTGATGCGGTGGGAAGACAAGAAGGAGGCGAGAGCGCGATGCGTTCCTAGAGGACCGCAGGCCCACGTGTTGCGTAGGATCAAGCCGGACAGACGGTTTGGGAAAGTTAGAGCGTAGCCTAAAGCGAGGAAACCGCCGTAAGAACCCCCGGCGAGGACAAAGGTTTCTGCTCCTGCCCATGCTCTGCGCATCGTGGAGTTAGTGCATGTTAGAAATGGGAGAGCAGGGGTTTACCTCAGCTCGTCAATATCAGCGATCCAGCGTTCATCGGTAAAAGGCCTCTTGAGGTCACTTGCTCCGCTTCCTCGGCAATCATAGACCAGCACGCGGAACTTGTTGGCGAGGAACTTGTAAGATGCCTCGGTTTCTAGGTGGCTGGATAGTCCTGGAGCGCCATGGTGAGCGATGAAGAGTGGCTTGGTCTTGTCCTCGGCTCCGAGAAACAAGACGCGGAGCTTTGCTCCGTCACTGAGCTGAACTTGGGTGTAGGGTTTGGCCATCATGTACGATGTTGTGAGTTGTGAGGGTGTTGCTGGGGTTGGGGGATAGAGTCAAGGGCATCATGAAGCTTTATATACACAATCAATAGACTAGGAAAAGCAATCTTGTTATATGAATATGTCAGCATCAGTTGCCGAGTCATTGTCCGTCCGAAGGAAATTGCCCGACAGAAGCAATTGTCCGGATCTTCGCTCAGCGAAGTGGAGTTTTCGCATTTAATCAACCAATTTTCGCTCAATGAAACGCGAAAATTAATTTGTCAGCCTTGAAATAGACTATATAGCCCTGATAACGTGAGTGTCAATTCGCTGAGCGAGGTGGAGTCTTGGCTAAATCAGGCAATTTTCGCTGAGCGAGAGCGTCCTATCCCTCAAGCAGGGTGATTATTTTTTTTAGAAAGACCGGAAAGAGTAGATAACTGGAAATATTTTCTTTAAGAATGGTCATTTCAAGACGTGTAAAGAAGAAAGTCGTTCGATATTAACTTCCACCTTTGTCAACGCAACAATGTCAGTCGAGTCCGACTCTGAGAAACAACAAGGCGACACTATGGGCTGGGATGAGAGCCCCGAGAACCCCCAGAACTGGAGCAAGGCCAAGAAAACAATCAACCTCGGAATTGTCTCCATACTGGCTTTTATAACGTAAGTACATGATCTGACTCTACTTGGACAACATCTCACCCCGCCAGCCCCTTGGAATCTTCAGTCATTGTTCCCGGCGTACCCCTTCTGAAAGACGACTTTCACGAAACGAAAAGACCTGTCACATCGCTTGTCGTTTCCATCTTTGTTCTTGGGTTTGCCTTTGGCCCGATTCTACTGTCACCTCTATCCGAGCTGTATGGTCGGCGTTTGCTTTTCAACATCTCCAATGTCGTCACCCTTGGTTTCTCGATCGGTAGTGCTCTTGCACCTGATATTGCATCGTTCATCGTCTTTCGATTCATTGCTGGGAGCTTTGGAGCTGGTCCGATGAATATTGGAGGAGGGAGCATCGCCGATCAGGTTGCTCTGTCAAAGAGAGGCTTTGTCATGTCTATTTTCTTTACCGGCATCTTTCTTGGCCCGGTGATTGGGTAAGATAATTTCCTAGCCAGGCTTGAAAGACTTGCTGACTTTGAAGACCCGTGATCGGGGGCTTCATTGCTAAGAACCTAGGCTGGAGATGGGTATTCTGGGTCATGACTATTGTTGTGAGTCTCCAATCTTGTATGCGTCTCTGTCACAGCTAACCGTATCCTTAGAAAGGTGTCATGACGATTGTGACGTTCCTTTTCCTCTCTGAAAGCCACGCCCCTACAATCCAGCGACGAAAGGCCAGGAACAACACCGAAACACCTACCAACAGCTCCCTAGAAGCCAAGCCGAGTACAGGGCAAGTTCTATTGCGTTCGGTTGCGAGACCAATGCGAATGCTGATTCGCAGTCCAATCGTCACTGGCCTCTCCCTGTACCTTGCTCTTATCTACGGCTATTTGTATCTGCTCTTTACAACCTTCTCGACCGTGTTCCCAGAACAATATGGTTTCGGTATAGATATCCTAGGGTTAGCCTTCCTCGGCCTTGGAGTCGGCTGCGTGTTCGCATTGATCGTGCTTTCATGGCTTAGCGACTGGCTGCAAGACCGCCTCACCAAAAAGCATGGAGAGTCAAAGCCAGAGTGAGCACTTATCCGGCCTGACAATGCCGTACACTGTTAAGCTCACAGTTTCCAGATATCGTCTACTCCCAATCGTGCTTGGGATACCTTTACTGCCGATCGGGCTGTTTGTTTATGGATGGACCGTAGAGTACAAAGTTCACTGGATCGTGCCTATCATCTTTACTGGCTTCACCGGAGCTGGCCTGATCTTTTCCTTTGTAGGTATATCTGGACACTTGGTATCTGGAGAGCTAATTTCTCGTGTAGCTCCCCACCCAGATATACATGGTCGACGCTTTTACTACGTATGCGGCCAGCGCGTTGGCAGCAACGAGTGTTGTACGAAGCATCGTCGGCGGTTGTCTACCCATCGCCGGCCTGCCACTGTACTCGGCTCTGGGATACGGATGGGTGAGTTCCTCGAATACTCATCGTCATGAGGAACCTTCTAATATCTTTTGCAGGGTAATTCGCTGCTCGGATTCATCGCCATCGCCGTTTCAGTCGCGCCTCTTCTCTTCTGGCGATATGGGGAGACGCTGCGCACCAAGTATGAGGTCAAGTTTGATTGAGCTACGCCACTTGGTTTATATCATTCCCTTTAAGTGGCTCAAGACGGATAGATTGGATATGGTAGAGACCAGGAACTTTAAGAGTTTACTAAACAAGGGGTAGAGGTTGGGAAGTCAGACGTGTGCCGAGTCTTTGTTAAAATATCTGTGTAATTTCTACAACCATCCTAGGAGGATTCCTCCAGGCCGCAGTTTCAAACACCCTGCGGAAATTAAATATTCTTTTGCATAACCCCTATTGCTGACAAAGTTGCGAAGCCCAGTCCTCTCTCTCCAACAAGACCCGGACGCAGTCAAGCCGTCTGCCGAGGTTCGCCGCAACATCCAGCAGCCAAGTCAAGTTAAGCTTTCCAGCATCTCCCAATATCAAAGTGCCCGCGATATACCTTTCCTCAAAGTCTCTGGCTCCTTTGTAGAACTCATCCACCGACTTCTTTATATCGCGAGTTGCATTCCTTAGCATAAGTCGTTTCAACGATAGATCATCCTCTCTCGAAGGCTGAAACCCTCCCAACGTGACACGTGTCACATCGTTGACGAGATATGGAGCGGGCTCTTTGGCAATTTCACATAGTAGAGTAACTTGTCGTTGGTGAAGCAAGGAGAGATGCATGAGTCGAGGGCAGCCAGCGTCGCAGTTTTGACATGCAATGTATTTTGCGGCGCGTTGAAATGCCTGTTGCAGCAGTTGTAAGATTTTGTCGAGGCTGGTTTGCCCTGGTTGGACGTCGTTCAAACTGTTTGTCAAGTCATGAATAGACATGTAACAAGAGTCGGGACACTTCTGCCCTTCCTTGGAACTGGGCGGTTGGGGGGGAGACGGTGGTGAATTCAGCGAGCCCATCAAATCGGTCAGGGACGGAGAATTACTGGGAAGGCCAGCCATATCGCTGGGAAACGAATGCTGATATAGTTGAGTGCCATTGGTTTGGAACACCTGGATCCAGTCAACTTTCAGGTTACCTCGAGTACAGACAAGATAGGACAGCAACTGACGCTATTTGCCGGTTCGTCTATGCTAGAAAAGATGGCGTCAGCAAACTCAGCTTGCGCATTCCGCGGTACAAAATCAAACACTGGCTGGGTGTTTAGATCTATGGTTCCGGGTGATGTTCTTTGAACTGTAGAGTCCGACGAAGGAGACGGATCTTCGGTCGCTTTACGTTTACCGCGTCGCTGAGAGATGCTGTAGACGCATGGTGAGGAACCGGACGAGGCTGCGCATCTTTGGCAGGGAACACCGCCGGAACATTTGACTCTGGATTTCCGGCACGAGTTGCAAGAGGTATTGTATTTGCGTTGGTTAGAAACCTCGGGAGTGGTGCTTGAGTTTGAAGAGCCGGCGTTGATAGAGGCTTCATTGGGAGGCTGATAAATGTGGGCGCTCCATCGTGTGGTGTAACTGGTGGGTACTTCGCTGGAAGTGGTCATGCTTGGCGCAAAGTATCGAAACAAAGAAAAGATTGTGACAATATTTCAGCTGGACAATGTGAACGTGAACGCGAACGTGAAGGGGGTGAATGGATTTGTAAGCGGCAAACTATCGATTAACGTGGGGTGTTTAGGTACAAGGATTAGACTATTTCTCAGGAAAAACGACAACAAAGTAGATCTGAATATAGACCTGATATGGAGACCCTTACTATGTTCGTTTTTAGCTGCGGATTATGCATTTGGCTATCTGGAAATGGTAGTCGTCTGGTCAGGATATGTTGGGTCACGTGAGAAGCCATCCGTGGATGTCTAGGAAGATCAAAGAAGCAGACGCTATTTTACTGACGCGATTCTCTCATATAGTTGTTTATAGTAGGTTGCTACAGTCGTGCCAGAGGCCCGTCCTTTGACACAACCCCCAGTGACGCGGGCGTGATGTCGGCGATGCTGTTGCAGCCGCACAGTTGCATACACCTCTTGAACTCGGCGTAGAGAATATCCAGACTCTTGGTGACACCTGCTTCCCCGTCATACTGGTATCCCCCGATATCAGCGTCAGATAGTCCTTTACTATCAATGAGTCCAGGCAGCAACTTACAGCGAGTCCCCACAGAACGGGACGGCCAATCCACACACATTTGGCCCCGAGAGCCAGCGCCTTGAAGATGTCTATCCCGCTCCGGATCCCGCCGTCGATGTGCACGTCGATCTTCCCGTCGGCCGCCCGGACACACTCGGGCAGGACGTCGATGGTGGCCGGCGTCTGATCGAGCTGTCTGCCGCCATGGTTGCTGACAATGACTCCGTCGCAGCCGTACTGGATGGCGAGATGGACGTCTTCTGCGGTCAAGACGCCCTTTATCCAGATCTGCATCTTGGTCACGCTCCGCAGCCAGGGAATCTCCCGCGCCCACGAGTGAGCGTCAGAGTTGACAGAGGCAAAGCCGTCATCGTGCGTCTGAGCGCGGATCGCGTCCGAGGTCCTCTCGAGCATGGGCATCTCGAGGCCCTCGGGTGTCCTGAAATCGTGGCGCACCTCGTTGTACCTTACGCCGAGAACCGGGCTGTCCGCTGTGAGGAGCACAGCCGCGCAGCCAGCCTTCTCGGCCCGTCTGATGATGCGCAGCTGGGCTGAGCGGTCTTGCATCGTGTACAGTTGCATGGCGTGCTGCATCGGCCCAGCCTCGAGTCCAGCGGCCCGGACGTCTTCGATTGAGTAGTTTGCAAAGGACGAGACTCCCATGTGGATCCCACGTTTGGAACATGCTCGACTCGTGGCAAGTTCCCCGTCTGGATGTGCCATGGCTTGGATCCCAGCGGGGGATACGCAAAGCGGAAAGGTGATTCTCTGGCCAAACAAGGAGGTGCTGGTGTCAGCCTTAGACACGTCGACGAGGACTCGGGGACGGAGCCGGTATTTCAAGTAGGCAGTGGTGTTTTCCGAGACGGTGATCTGATGACCGGAGCCATCCTCGTAGAACTCTAATAGTGATCATCAGTCATCGCTTATTTTCGGGGTATCTTTAGATCTCACCCCTTATAATAGAGGGGAGCTTCTCTGATGCTGCCGCCTTGATGTCGTCAAGGCAGAGCATCAGGTTGTCCTCGGGTTTCATTGCCATGATGTAGTTATTAGAGTGATAGTAAAACCTCAACACACAATCTCCTCAGGCAAGATGTTCATGGCAAGTTCTTTTCGCTCAGATCAGGGATCCATGACAGACCCCGCACCACGCATCTCTGCATGTTCGTGGGTGCATTGTACATGATTTCGAGGCCGGATACCCAATCATGAATCATAAAACAAAGTTGGGAATTCGTGCTAACGTTAGTACCTATTATGTCACTTAGTTTTGCGCTAATGAAGTGTAGTCCTGATATGCCGAGTCACTGGTCAATTGCACCTTAGGGCGTGTAAAGAGACCACCTAGGGCGTGCCGATCGGAGCTTAATTCAATCAGATTGGGATAAATGTAAGGCACTTTATATCTCACTCAATCTTATCAATGATAGAAGTACTGGTTGTTCCCACAAATGGTAACACTATAGAAAAGTGAAGCTTTGTGAGCCAGACAGCATTGCGGTTAGTTCAAGCTCGAGCCGATTTCTGCTAAAATCGAGTTGCGACACCTTGGATTTGGATAATAAAAAATTCTTCTTCTTCCTTTTTTTTTCGAATTGACTTGTTTAACTTGCTAGTTTTGCTAATATTATGTGATAGACTTGCTGTCTTATCTCATCTCATCTCACCACTGCGAAGTTATCATTTCTTCTCCCGGGTAAATTCTCTCCTACTAGAATTGCATTGCTTGAACTTGAAATGTTGAAAATGAAATTAACCGCTGGTGATAATGCTATATGTGTCAAAAGGAATTTGTTCTCTGTTATCACAGAAGATTCCTGCCTGGGGCGGGGGAGGCAAGGTATGTAGGGTTGGTCACAATAGTACTATCAGATCGGTCAGAGCTATCATTCGCTTGCTTTTACAGATATACGGTTACCCCGGGGGCCGACTCCTGTCTCTTCGTCCCTCAGATTAATAAGAAAGAGCTGAAATCACAGCTGATAAATTGAGGCTCTCATTACCTAGACCAATCTTTCTAGTTACATTGACGTACTGGTGACAGGGCGGGGGGGCACCAGGCCCACAAATTCCTGTTAGCTGAACAGGGCCTGCCAATCACTGGCAACGTCGGAACGACAAGTCTGATTCCGACAGGAATCGGTATGATTGGGGTGATTCCGAACAAGGTGTCTGGCCAGGAAGAAGACAGAGGTAACGGTACACCATTAGCTTGTGCCATGGCTTTTTGTAACAGGGTTCAAGTTGGGAATCGTCGATCATGCCGTCACCTGGACCCAACGCTCCTGCTTCAAGAAGACCTGTACGAGGCTGCTGGTCCCACGGTGCAGATAGCTCAGATGAATTCCAGCATGATGCCTTAGTACATGTCGAATTGGTTTCGACGTACCAATGGTAAAGCTGCCTGGCTGTTTCAATTTGGACTGGGGCAAGACGAGTGCCCAGGTCTTTGACCAGGGGTACAGAAGAAGGCTGCATACCTACCTACCCAGCCGAACTTGCAAGCATCCATTCCGTCGATGATCAGTCGACTACTCCATCTTGAAGATCGCATCAGCTAATAATGTCAGCTTCTCTTGCAGGTACTGTGTAGGTAATGTCAATGTTTGGGACTTTCGGGGGAGTAGTTGAACTACGATTGCCTCAACATCGTAAAGTATACGAGTCAAGTCCCAAGCCAGTCCTCATAATTCCTAGCATACTGTATTGTCTGACCATGCACCAAGTTTGGCCTTTAAGGTTGTCGGAAAAGACGTTCCAGCATGACTCCTTTTTCGGCAGTCATCCTCGGTATCAAGAAAACAGATGCTACCGTAACTCTGACATTTACGTGTGATGAGATTGGCACGGTAGCGATGGAACTCTTCCCCGGATTGGGCCATGTACAGTATACATGTTTCAACCCCGCGCACTTGTTCCAGTCGAGCCATTCTTATCCCAGTCACTGCCCACTACCCCGGATTACACCAGGAGACGTTCTCGACCAAAACGCGGGGTGCATTAAGCATAACGGGATAGCCGAGCCGGAAGGGATTCCGTGTCGGATGAGAGATGGACCTGCCGATATGTTTGCGGGGAAGAATATATACCATGTCATGTCAACCCCCTCGTCTCGGAAGTGCCTCACCTCAAGTCAAGACTTCGAGTCCGCTACTGAGCAACATCTACTGGGGTGCTTCCACCGCACGAGCACCATCATCAATACGTGAAATTCGACGACAACTATCTCGTGAAAAAATGTCAGACAAGATCAATGAAACGGCGGCCGAGATCGAACATGTGGCCGACGCGAGAACCAGCCATGACGTGGACCCGAAAACCGAACGTCAGGGGATCGATCCTGCACTCGAGAAGAAGCTTTTGAGAAAGGTCGACCTAAATCTTGTACCCATGCTCTTTTTGCTCTTCCTCTGTGCATTCATCGACCGGTAAGACTCCCACGTACACTCGTCAATCTATTTCATATTTTGCTAATAGGTACATTCTGTATGCTAGGATCAACATCGGCAATGCCCGTATCCAGGGCCTCGAAGCGGACTTGAACATGGCCGGCCAGGATTACAACATCGCCCTGTTCACCTTCTTCATCCTCTACATCCTGCTCGAGGTGCCCTGCAACATTCTGCTCAAAAACATGCGCCCCTCCCTCTTTCTCTCGGCCATCATGACAGGATGGGGTATTGTAACCATCTGTCAAGGTCTCACACGGTCTTTTGCGGGACTAGTTGTGTGCCGAGTCATCATTGGCGGACTCGAGGCCGGCTTCTTCCCTGCTTGTGTGTATCTCCTCAGCATGTACTACTGCAGACACGAACTGCAGTGGCGTTTCAACCTCTTCTTCTCGGCCAGTATCATTGCCGGGGCGTTCAGTGGCCTGTTGGCCTATGCGATCGCTCACATGGATGGGATAGCTGGCTATGGCGGCTGGAGATGGATCTTCATCCTCGAGGGTCTTGCCACCGTCGTCATCGCCATCCTCAGCTACTGGGTTGTGCCAGACTGGCCCGAGTCTGCCAAGTTTCTCACAGACGATGAGCGAGCGCTCCTTATTGACCGTCTTGCTGAAGACAGAAAAGACACTCACATGAACTATTGGGATAAGAAGACGGCCAAGAGAATCTTTTCGGACCCCAAGATTTATCTCAGGTAAGCCAATGACACTATTTAAAAGACCTCTCTCTCCTAACTTGTATAGTATTTTGATGTACATGGGCATTGTCACCACCAGCTATTCCGGCTCATTCTTCACCCCAACCATCCTGAGACAACTGGGATGGACATCTATCCGCGCTCAAATCATGTCGATCCCCATCTTCCTCTTTGCAACCGTTTGCGCACTCGTGTCTGCTATCGCAAGCGACAAGATGAAGCACCGTTTCGGATTCATACTCGGGGGTTGTCTTTTCGCAACCGTCGGCTATGTCATCCTGCTTGATATGATGTCTGTCAGCGTCGGGGTACGGTACTTTGCGCTCTTCTGCATCGTCGGCGGGGGTTATATCGCCCAGCCGACCGTGCTGGTCTGGGCGAGCAACAACAATTCTGGCCATTACAAAGTTGGTGTCGCGTCTGCGATGCAGGTTGGCCTAGGCAATATCGGTGGAATTATTGCCAGGTACGTTGGTTGTAGTGCATGTTCAGAAGACACATGACTGACGAACGATGCTCTAGCAATATGTTCGTCACAGGACAAGCTCCAACATATCCCTTGGGATTCGGGCTGGGCCTTGGCCTTGTCTGGATGTGCGTATTGAGCTCGATTGTCTTTTTACTCTACATCAGGCGGGAGAACAAGTTGAGAGATGAGGGTAAGAGGGACCACAGGTACAACCTGCCAGAGGATGAGAGAGATAACTTGGGAGATGACCATCCAGCTTTCCGGTTCACTTTCTGATCAGACTCTGGCTCTGTAGAATTTCTTAGGGCTTCTCATATTATCAGACTCTTCGAAGGAACAACCATCAATAGTAGCTGTGTCTTCAAGCCCTCGGGTTTGAGCTTATACACTCTATCCATGCTTTGGTACCGCGGAATCGTGGTTGGAACCAAGTACAGAGGGACACAGCACTATCCCGACAAGAACAGATTGATTGCGGACATAGGTCACGGTTACTCTAGCCCCTTCGTGCTATGACAACTCAGTGTTCCCGCTGGACGAGTGCTGTCAGTATGTAGTATTGAAATTTTGATGATAATTATGCAAAGGTAAATATTAACGAATTCAAATGCCTGGTTCCTCATCGACCCATCAGTGCCCGCGAGAGGGATTCTATGTGGAGAGAGCTTATTGTTTAATCTTCCTCTTCGTATTCTTCGTCCTCGTCCTCGTCCTCGTCCTCGTCATCTTCATCTTCATCCTCGTACTCGTAATCTTCATCCTCCTCTCCGTACTCTTCTCCGTCCGTCAGGTCACCCATATCCTCATCGGACAGCAGTTCAGGTGTAGGTGGATTGTCTAGCCCGTATCCTGTCTCGCCCTGACCATCGTGCTTGTATAGCTGACTGGCCAACCCCTTCATGTAGCCGTCGACCTGCTCCACGAGCTGCGCCCTCACGGCCTTGAACTGCTTCGCATCGCCAAGCTCCACTGCATCGATGGCTTTCCGGAGGAGAGGGCCGCTGGAATCAAAGGGCCCCGCGTAGAGCTCTAGCGCCTCGTACATCCTGGGCAGGTGGTCCAGAGGAGCGGACCCGGTCATCCGGCGCCGGAGGTATTCGGCGTAGATGGGCCGGACGCCGGTCGTGACCACCTCGCCGACGCGGCGCAGCAGGCCAAAGTTCTTCAGGAGGTGGCAGTACTCTCGGGGCTCGGCCTCGGCCCTGTTCTCGAAGCTCAAGTGCACGTAGTCCAGCCGTGGGATCTCAGACAAGACCTGCGAGACCTTGCGTATGGCCGAACGAAGGGCCCAGAGGCCCTCCTCCTCGCTGTTTAGCACGACCGTGATCTTGAATCGTCGGAGGTCTTTGATTCTGTGTTGGTTTTCGAATCCGCAGTCCGGAAACTCCCCGAAATGATCGGATTCGAAAAAGTAGGCCCGCTCTTCCCCGCATTTATCAAATATCTCAATCCCCCAGGTGTTCTCCGCGTACAGGATGAGGAGGGCTTCGGACAGGATTTGGCGACATGTGCGAAGAATCGCAGGGTGCAGCTGGGTACCCCAACGGTGGGTTATCACAGCATTTTGGCGGAGCAGCAGACGATAAACCTTGATCCGAAGCTCCGGCGGCAAGTGAAGAAACGAGGGCCCAGACTCGCGAGACGCAAGTTGGTCGGCCATGGCGGGGTATGTCAAAGATGGCTGAGAGAGAGAGAGAGAGAGAGAGAGAGTGTGTGTGTGTGTGTGTGTGTGTATGTGAACGGGTTACCAAGAGACTTGGAGGGCTCTGCGTGTGTTGTTAACAGTTTGTCCCCTGGTAAGAAGAACTGGTCCCCTTATAGACCGACAGCTGACTGATTCACTGCTGTTCTATTTGCCGCATACAAAGGAGGATTTCTTCTGCTCAGCTATATTCTATTCCGGTCCACTGCTTGCCGCATAGACTGAGTTACTGCTACAGCCCATCTTTGTTCGTCGCCCATGCATACATGTATATGCTCTTTGCTCTGCGTGTGTAGACCCTAAGCCACACGATTCTTTCTTCTTTGTTTATGTAGTTTCGCCAGGGAGCTTCCAGGATGTGAAAGGAAAACTATTTGAATTGTACTGCTGCTCTGTCAAGGGCAGCTTGCTTTCACAACAACAAAGAACATAGCGGTCAAAAGAAACGTTTCTTTGTTATTGTGGAAACGACTTGCCTTTGATGGAGCAGACACCATCTCAGATAGTAAGGGAGAGCACGAGCCTATTGATAGACTGTGATCCGGGGAACTCAGCCAGGGGTTGTTGATTGTCGCGATAGAAAGCCTATCAAATATCATAGCCGCCGCTGTTCTCTAAAGATTATCTGAGCCTAAACTGAAGCTTCCACCATGCAAAATAGCCCCAAACCCAGCCTGACCCTTATTTAAATGCCTCTGGATACAGTTCAACCATCTTGTCATGTGCCCTCTGAGCCCTCTTCTTCAGATCCCATTCCGCATCTTCGCCTACTGCGTCAGCAACTTCCTGGAGCTTCGATGCCCAGAGCTTCCACTTCTCTGCAGTCACCTCAATCCGATACCATCGTGACGGATTCCTCATCTCCTTGATGTAATCATCCCCGGCGATGAGGATATAGTTGGCAGGTCCGAGAACTTGAGCTTGTCTACCGATGCTAGTAGCAACGTCGCCATGGGTGCATGTTTCAAAGGCTGACTCAAAGTCTCCTGATATCCAACGGGGTCCGTCGACATCGAGCAAACCTGCCCGGAAGAGCTTTGCGAAAAGGGCCGAGATGCTGAGCCATGCATTGGCAGCTTGCTTTGCCGTTCGCGTTTCGTTATCTTTAAGCCAGCCATCGACTATACAGGAGCAGTGAACAGTGTCAGCAATGTTGCATTGTGAGTTGTATTGGGAGCCAAGAGGTCTAGCAATGTTGCAATTTCCGAAAGGCACACTTACCATGGCTACCGTTCCAATTATCTGCGGCAGCAGCCTCAAGGCCCCAGCCGTAATAGACGAACTTGGGATCCTGTGAACCATCCATTAGTCGGGATACTTTAAACGTCCAGGCACATGTGGGGGACTCACCTCTGTGTTAAACTCCTTTGCCGCGTTAGCCTTGATGCCGATCAAAAGACTGGCAAGTCTATCATGTTTGGTATCCGTGAAGGACATCTCAGCCGCCGCTTCCATTGCAAAGACTGAAATGGTGTTCAATTCGTGACCGGCAGCATACTCTGGGGGCTCCCTTCCGCCAAAGTCCTCTTCTGTGAAGCCGGAAATGTACTCATCGTAGAACCTCTTGACTGCGCGGGAAACAGCATTATCGTCGTCGTCGTCGGGAGCAAGTAGCAGACCTCGAATGATTTCCCAGTGAACTGGACTACCGTAAAGTACGTCCTTTTCTTCTTCAATTCTGCGCTCAATATAAGCTAGCCAGGAAGGGCGGTTGTCTGACGCGGTTGTTGCAGGGTCGGGATTTGAAGGCTTGTGAGCGTCGCTCATGGTGAGTGAGACGGGGGCCCAGACCGGCTCGATTTTCAGCAACAGCGGAAGGGAATATGTGGAAAATGAAATGTTGCGCCAAAGGAAACGCAAGTGCTTGGTCTAGGCGGGTAGGCGAGGTTGAGAGTCTAATGAACTTGGAATAGTAGTACGGGTAGGAGAAACAATAAGCCAATGACGGTGTTTCCTTTTGCCGCCGCGATTTGCTGCGCTATAAATACTGTCCAATCACATACTCGCGCGTGATCCAGGACGGGCTTAAGAGAAACACGCCCAGCTCGTCGGGTACAACGTCAAGTGACTGCCACGAGAAACCAGTCACCTATCAATGCTTCCCGTTGGCCTTGGCTGCTCCATTCTGACCATTCTTGTTTCCGACCCCATCGAAGAAGAGCTCATCAAACAAATCATTAGAGAATCTGCTCTTTAGATCCTGCAACGTCCATTTCCCCTTGCCAATCTCCTCAAGAATCTGCAAAAACTCCTGCCTCTCCTCTTTGTAATCCACCGTCTTGAGCTTCTGAAGCCATGGCTTGCCGTCGACCTTGTAATCAGCCCACTCCTTAGCCCAGTGCGGCCGAATCTTGAGCGCCTCGCCCGTGCTGGGATCCTTGAGCGCCATCCACTTGTCGATGACCGACTGCGCAAACGCCGGCCACAGACTCGCAGCGCTGTGCAACGTGAGCACCTCGATGCTGCACGTGCCGAGGGCGTTGCCGCGCTGGGGCGCCATGACGACCTCGCTCCCGCCCATGATGCGCATCTCGAGAGGCATCCGCATCGGGCACTTGTCGCTGTTCTTGTAGGTGAGGAGGATGGCGTCCCACCAGGCCTGCTGGACCGGAGCAAAGTCTATGGCCCCCGCGGGGCCGCCCTTCTTGGCCACGAGGGGCATCTCGACCTCGATGTCGCGGACCCGGACGTTCTGGATCGCCCGCTGGAAGTGCAGGGCATCTGGGAGCCAGGTCTTGACGGGCTTCTCGGGGAGTGCGGCCATGGCGGCTCGCGAGATGAGTGTCACGGCAGCCTCGGACATGTTGGTGACCTCGATGAGCTTGTTTAGAACGTCTGCATTTTGCAAAACGTTCATGGTCACGGTCTGGATGAACGAGAGGAAGATGTGCGTCTTGTCGGGGAAGGACTGGACATCTTTGGAGTCCGAGGTGTTGTTCCAGGTGTTGACCCAAGAGTAGTCAGAGTACGGGAACCAGAACCACTCTGCGTAGTAGTCGTTGGTAGCACGTCGCTCGAACTCGGCCTGATACTCTTGCTTCTTGGCGGCAGGCAGATCCTTCCAGTCCTTGAGGAGTGCTGGGGGAATATCTTTGTCGGCCATGCCGGGCGGCGGAGGCACAGCCTGGATGACGGGCATCTTCTTGGGATTGAGCTCTGCGTAGCTCATTGGAGCAAACTCCATGGTGATGTGAGTGACGACGCCCATCAGACCAAAGCAGCCGCTCGCCGCACGGAGTTGATCCGGATTATCCACAGATTGGCACACGCCGTTAGCGTCGACGTACTCAATCTTGCGGACCAGGTCGCTCAGGGTCATGTTGCGACGACCTGCGCCGTGGCAGATGGGGGCGTTACTACCGCCCAACGTAATCTCGACCATGATGACGTTGAGCGGAATGGTGACGGTCTTGTTCTCGATACACCAGCGGCGCAGCCTCTCGTTGGTAGTCGCACAGCCGACGCGGACGAGCTTGTTCCCGGCGACTCGTGGCTTCCCAGGCATGGTTTCGATGCTCTCAAGTTCGGTGGGCTTGTCTAGAGGAAAAGGGAGAGATGCGGTGTTGGGGAGTCGCGTAACCAGCTCGATGCCCAGCATCGAGATCAGGATCTGTCCCTTGCTTCCAAAGATGGGTGACCACGAGTGACCTGAACCGCAGTGAGTTACTTTACTCCATTATGATTGATTTGAACTCACGGTAACCAGAGCATCGAACACTCATGTTCTTTTGCTTTGCAAGCTTGACAATCTTCTGGATCGAAGCGACTGTTGTAGGAACATAGGTGATGCTCGGTACATTGTCGACGGTCAAACCCCAGTTCCGGAAGGGCGCATTGTGATAGACCTAGGCACAAGCTCGTTAGTCAAAACTACAGAATTCCACAATGCATTCTTACCAAAGCCCCGGTGTCGTTCTCTTTGCCCGAGAAAAAGTTGTGGATATCCCCCAAGATCCCCTCGATGCCCCCTCCGGCTCTTCCGAGAGCATGGGTCGTGCTCATCATAGATATGGCCCCTAGACCACCACTCTGAGAAAGAGGGGTGACACCACTGGGCGAGGAGACATGGACGGCAGCCCCAGCCTCCTCCAGCTTGCAGAGGTCGTCGCGACAGGGTGGACTCGGTCCGAGAACAAAGTCCTTGCCGAGGTCCTCCGGGGTCTCCTTTCCGTCAACAAAGGCGTTGACCTTGTCTCGTTCGGCCTGGGTGAGATCACCCAAGACCTGGGAATACGTCCCGTCGGTCTCAGAAAGCTTGAAGATCTCGAGGAGACGTCGATGAAAGTCATCTCGCTTGATACCATCGGGGGATAGATATTCATCGAGAAACTTCTTGAGACCGGGCATATCCTTGTCACGGAACTCGGAGTTTTCGTCCAGCTTATCGCTGATCAGACCGATCCGTTCATTGACGGGGAGGTCCCATGACTGGGATTCAGATGCAAGTGCGGAAGCCATGATTGGATACGCAGGTAGAGAGCAAATGAGTAGGATTGGACCCTCGGTTGAAGGTCGACTGTATAGGATGAGTTCTTGAGGCGGAGGGATTAAAACTGAACACGGGGTGATAGTTATATATATATACATCAAATGAGAAATGCAATGCTCGAATGCTAACCCTAAGGCAATGGTCGATGGCCTAACTTAGGTATTGATTCCAAACTGCAAAACATGGCTGAATCTTGCAGACCGGCATTATCTTGGGGTTAGGCCCAAGCGTTTCCGCAACTGAGATTCGAGCATCCCAGGGCTCAGCTCGCCACAATACCTCTGAGAGCCTTGACCGAGACGCATGTCTTGACTGCGGAACGGGGCAACGCCCAATTGGAGGTTGAGCCTCCCGAGCAACGGCAGCCACAGTTAGAGAGTCCACTCGGATCGTGCCGCGGCGGGGAGACTAGCGGAACTTGGCCGTTCTTACTTTGTATTCTATCAAGGTCCTGCACACTGTCTCAGACTAGTAGTTGGCTGTTGAGTAGCTGGCTTGGCGTCTTCACACGAGATTGCCGTTGTGTTTGGGTTCTGCTAATTGTACCAGATAACATGATCTTTCTTGGCTTTATTTGAAAACGGACTCTATAGACTATCTGACTTGCTCATCTGCTCCGTCACGGGCGGCTTACAACAAAGAATACGGTAACTACCCGAGAATGATAGACAACCCCTCAGTTCATGTTACAACACAAGTGAGGGGTAAGTGCGTCTATCAGACTCTCTGACGCTGTGCAGGAGACATTCTTGACAGCAGCCTCCATATGCAAGGGTTTCAGAGTCAGAAAGATGGCCTATTGGTTCTATATCGAGAATTAACCGGTAGCCCCAACGGAAGTCGCTGGCTCAACGTCCACTCATGCCGACCAGAAAGGACATGCATGCATCAATATTGGGGTTGGGCGAGACATGGTCCAACGTGGCGTCTGGGCTGATCCTCTTGCAACAAATAGTCAGATCTCACATACTGACATCCGAAACTATGTCAGCCTCGTTCTGCAAGTAAGCACCCGAGCAGGGCCTAGAATCGTGGTTGTTGATAATTCCTCAGAGCACGGCCTTCGGACTAGGTATTGCATCCAGCTGTATATTCGGCGTCTTGTGACCCCTGGGAGTATCTGTTGTCGACCTGTTCTTTGTTATGGTGAAG
>JABFFE010001041.1:0-35578 GCA_013623625.1 Fusarium setosum | reverse complement strand
CAGCGAACCCCGGCATGATGGCCTGCCTTGTCCAGCCCCGTCGTGTAGAGTGATGGTTGCGGTTCTCGTGGTAGTCGCCGGCGTCGTGGGAATGGGAGAGGGAGACTTAAGGGCACGCTGTAGCGGTGGAGCTCCACCGCTACAGCGTGCCCTTAAGTCTCCCTCTCCCATTCCCACGACGCCGGCGACTACCACGAGAACCGCAACCATCACTCTACACGACGGGGCTGGACAAGGCAGGCCATCATGCCGGGGTTCGCTGATTCCTTCTGGTCGAGCGATTACGCTGCAGGACTAGGCGTCCTGTTTAGCAAGCTTCAACAGGGCGTTCTCGAGAACAGACAGGTCCTGACCATTGCCCGCTTACGCGCCGAAGCCGAGGAGACCTACAGCGTACGGCTCGGCGAAATCACACCCTCTGTCGACAAAATCACGGGCGGTTTCACTCGCGATGATGGCGCTACCGTTCGAAAGGTATGTCAGAATGGCTTTTTGCCTCACCTGTTCCTGCCCAGTCGCTTCTCCGGCGTTGTGAGCTGCTGTAGCTCTCGCTTCGCGATAAGCGCAACCGCCCGAACTATGCTGACTGACTGGGGCACCGTCTTTTTAGGCCTTCGACGGCATGCGCAACGAGATGCAAGATGCTGCCCGCAACCATCATCGCATCGCCCAGAGCATTCGCGACCTCGTCGTCAACCCTTTCTCCCGCTGGTGCGACGCCCACGAGGCTCGCCTTCAGGATTCGCAAGATGAGCTGCAGGTGCGCATCAAGGCTCATGATCGCCAGGCCGAGGTGGTCAAGAAGCTTCGGTCCGTATACTTCAACAAGTGCCGTCTAGTTGAGGATCTCGAGGAGGAAAACAAGCTCGCGTTCCAAGACCCTGAAACGAGTCCCAAGCAGAACCAGAACATTCCCGAGATCAAGGTCCAGCCTCACAAGGAGGAAGCGCCAGAGGAAGAGGAGGAGGTTTACGAGATCGGCGACGATACCTACCAAGCCGAACAGGTCAAGAAGATCCTGTCCCAGATGCTATCCACTATCAAGATGGGCGAGACCAAGGTTCCCATTCTGGGCACCTACCTCAACACCTCGGCCGGTTCCGATATCGTCGAGTATCTACAGCGCAGCATGGGCAACATCAGCGTTGCCTACGCTGAGCGAATTGGTCAGGATCTTATCTCCAACGGCTTTCTACGCCTCATCGGCAACGTGGGCAGCACGTTCGCCAACAGCTCCAAGATGTTCTACCAGTGGCGACCCAAGGCCTTCCAAATGGCCGGTGTTCCCGAGAAGAAGTCGATCAACCGTACTTTCTCCCTGGCTTCGACTGGTTCTGAAGGCGCCGACTCTCCTGTTGTTGGTACTGTGAGCGAGTACCTTTCCAACTGGAACGTCCTCAACAACGCCCACCCCAACGAGACCCCCAGCCAGCGTATGCAGCGCGAGGCCCGCGAAGCCGACGAGAAGTATCGGGCTGGTGTGCGCAAGCTCGACGAGCTGCGATGCGAGCTCGAAGAGGCTATCTGCCTTCACCTCAAGTTCCTTGAGCGCTGCGAGCTGGACCGTCTTAAGGCGGTCAAGACTGTTATCCTGGACTTTTCGGGAACCATTGGCAACGTCATCCCCAGCCTCCAGTCTACCGTGGACCAGATGATGCTATTCCAGGAGACCATCCAGCCTCAGGGCGACCTACGATACTTGCTTGAGACATACCGCACCGGAAGCTTCGTTCCTAAGGTGGTGGTTTACGAAAACTATTACAACAAGGTTGACGAACAGACGTTTGGAATCGACCTCGAAGCCCGGGCAAGGGCTGACAAGAAGCGAGTTCCCATGATTGTCACGACCATCTTGACCTACCTGGACCACCACTACCCTGACCTCGAAGGTGATGAGGCAAGGAGAGGAGTATGGCTGCTGGACGTTCCGTTGGCGCAGTCACACCGCCTGCGTGCCAAGGTCAATGATGGCAAGCCTGTTTCTCCTGATGTGTTTGACGAGTTCGATATCCCTACGGTCGCTAGCCTCTTGAAGATCTACCTTCTGGAGCTACCTGGTGAGCATTGATTTTCTCTCAAGTTACAATGTCACCGACACTAACCACTCTAAACCCAGACTCGATTGTGTCTTCTCATGTTTATGAAATCCTTCGTACAATCTACTCGACTGCTTCTACTGATGCCGATGAAAATTCTCGAATTACCGCTCTCCAATCAACCCTCTCGCAGCTCCGTCTCACTAACATTGCGACCCTCGACGCTTGCATGAACCACTTCACCCGCCTCATCGACTTGACCTCCGCCGACGAGACATATGTGTCATCCCTCGCAACTGCTTTGGCACCTTGTATCTTGCGACCGCGAACCGAGACTTCTCTGACGATGGAGGAGAAGCACGCGTACCGACTGGTTAGGGATCTGTTCGCTCACAAAGACGCCATCTTTAGCGCCCTGAAGCGCATGTCTATGGTCAGCCACTCTTCCTCCACCAGCGGCAACCGGCCTCGAGCCATTAGTACCGACGAGAGCAACCGTAAGGCCCTGATGGAGGAGCGGAATAGGGCTCTGCTCGAAAAGGCCAACGCCAGCCGAGGCCGCGACAGGAGCCCTGCGCCAAGCCCCCGCGGACACCGTCGTGATCGCAGCACCGGCGGCCCTGAGACCCGGTTCCCGATTCAGACGAGCCCGACTACAGCCACTGACCGACAACGCAGCAGCCTCGGCAGCCTAGGCGTTATCAAGAGGCAGAGTCTCGAGGTTCCCGAGCCTGATGGTTCCGCACCCGTTAACGGCGATGCGGACAAGGCCGACGGTGAATCTGAGAAGCGTGACAGCATGGGCCGGACACCAACTAAGTTTGTTGGCGGCAAGCGGATCCCAGTGGTGCCATCCACCCCTCCTCAAGAAGCACTCTCACGCGGCATACAGTTGGAGGATGCGCCAATGGCAGATTGATCTCGGGTTGCGGGAATGGCAGTCTACGGCTGAGGCAGGGCCTCTCACCTAATATGACACGTTCTTCAAAGGAGTTGGTGTTGGGAAATGCAGCGGGGACAAAAAGGGTGGAGAGTAGAGGCTCAAAGGTGAGAGACGGGAAAAAGCGGACGGAAATCTGCTTGTCTTTTTTTTGGGTTGCCCCGTAACTTGCTCTGGGCTGTCTAATCTATCTTGTCATGTGTATGTGTTAATGGAACATGAGCAAAAAAGAACAACCGGTGTACTTTTTGTCTTTGTGTTTTTTTGGATCTTCTTTTTGTATTTATGCTGTATCATGAGATGGCGGTGATTCCCTATACCTTGATCAAGTTTTTGTTTTTAAACCTGTCGTCTTCTTTTGCTTGAGATTGTGTTGTGTGTGTTGAAGTCATGAAGCATTGTGAAAATAAGTTGATGATGGAAGACTGGACAACCCCATACCCCAATTGGAGCTATAGAACGAGTAAAGTCGATGTTATCACAAGGTGGTGAATAGATGAAGGCATGTCCATGTTTGTAATTCAGCTTGTACTCCTTCTCTTATCCTCGTGATGTCCTTTGTCTGATGCTACCTAGGTATCCATGCCAACCCCATAACAATGCTCCTCTCCATGAACAACACTATGCTTCCCAAGACCTATTCCTCGTCTTGAATCTCAGCGACACGCTTCTTCTTCTTTTTCTTCTTTGCGACAACCACATCCCCCGACGCAGGAGACTCGACGCCGCGAGCACTACTATCGTCGCCGGCGGCTTGCTCATCCAGCGCCACCGCACGGGGAGCCTTCTTCTTCTTCTTCTTGGGCTTGACCTCTGTGCCCTCGGCGTTATCCCCCTCGGCTTTCTTGACCTTCCTGACCTTCTTCTTCTTGACCACCGTGCCCTCGGCGTCGACGCCCTGCGCGACCTGGATGCGCTCGTTGGCGCGTTGCATCTCGAGGCGTAGTCGTTCAACTTCCTTCATTGCCTGCTGCATCTCGGCCTCCTCGCGCTGCTGCTGCTCGTAGTCGAAACCTGTGGACGGCTGGCCCTCGAGGCTGAAGGAGCCGATGCCGCTCGAGTCGACTTGCAACAGTCCCTGCTTGAGTTTGCGCGCCTTGGACTTGGTGAAGCTATCCGAGTTGTTCTCCGAGTCGTATGTCCGGGCGGCTCCGCCATCGCTGCCCTCGAGGGTCTCATCTGCGGCGATGACCACCTTTTGTCGTGGTTTTGGCTGGGGGCGTTGTGGCGCCGCGGCAGGGGTCCCGAGCCGTTCAAGATCCAACTGCATTATTGGTATAGAGTCTATATCCAGGTCAGGGCCATTGCTGTTCTGAAGAATGTTGTGGATAGGAGTCGATGTGCGGGGAGTGTCGTTGCTGGGGATGTAGAAGGGATCGTCCCTGTTCCGCTCGAGGCGTTCTGCTTTCCTCCTGGCAACGATGTCGGCATCGAGGTAGCTGTCCTCGTCTGCTTGTTGATAGGAGCCCACGTAATCGTCCACTGGCTCGGCTATCCTGCTGATGGCTGGCGCAGACGAGTCGATGCTGGTTGGTGGCGGCTTCTGATGGTAATATACTTCAAATTCATCCGACTCATCCGCCGCTAGAGTGACCAAGTTGGCCTCTGATAAAAGTTTGGCAAGGTTCGGATGGATAGGCTCATCCAAGTCAAGTCCCTGGGGCACTGGGACATTGTATTGGGCATCCTTGGCAACAGAGTTGAGTTCCCAGCCATTGAAAAGTGAAGGGATGGCCTGAGTAAGTAGTAGGGGAGGATCTTGCTCGACTTCATCAGTTGAAGAGGGCTGGCTGGAAGCCGCCTCAGCTGTCAGCTTCAGCAGCTCTGTAAATTCGACGGCTCGCTCTTGGACCTCGAGGCTGGGATGCAACGCCAGTGGTTCAAACACGTGAATGATACGAGCCATGAGAAGCGAAACCCTAGACTTCCTCTCCGCCGTCCACGGTTCCGTCTCGTCTCCCACTATCGTTGCAAAGACTTTGGTGACAGCTTGAAGAGTCGTCGTCAACACCTCAGGAGCCGTTGTCCGAGGAATGAGCTGCAGAAGCCCGTTCAAGCTCTCATCTGGGATGGCGAGTTGCGAGGAATATTCACCCATAATCCACGCTACCGATTTGAGCGCTCCCGAGGTAATGGGGTGTCCGGGCGGTGTATCGCCGTTGAGTTGGTTCAGAATAATCTCTGCTGCCCTCACTGCCGTTGACCTCATCACTCGGACCTTTACAGCCACGTTGCGGAGTTCATCACCGATTTTTTCTGATACATTAGCTCGTGACCTTTCAATGGGTCCCAAGTCGTCATCGACCTTGCGAGAAGCTGGCGCCATACGGACAAGCTGTGTGAGGACGTCGATGTACCAGTCAAAGTCCAACACACTCGAATAGTTGTCCTTTGCACACATGGCCAGAATCCTCCCAATGACGTCTATCCGATAGTCATCAGGAAGAGGCGCCACTTGGGCATGGGATTTGGGTTCCGGAGACTCTGCAAACTCGTCGTCTGAGTAATCCGGGTCATTTGGAGGAGTTGCTGTTTGACCCCTATCCTGAGTTGGCATAGACGACTTGAGCTGCTTCATGAGACGGCTGACGATGGACATCAGGTTATCCCCTGTGACCATGCCCTGCACCAGATCCAGCGCTTGTATACGGATGGTGATATCTGGGCTGTCGATACACTCCAGAATCACATCCTCCTGCTGAGATACGAGATAAGGATGCGTAGTAACGATCTTGTTAAACGCTAATAACGCAACGTATTTGACTGAGGGCCGAGTCAATCATCATGAGTTAGGAGTGGCAGGTTCATCGACTTACGGTTAGGGTCGCCATCAATCATGATCATGCCTCGTAGCTTATTGACACATAGAGTGGCAATCTCATCAGTGCCCGAGACATCGTCAGCGCTACCGAGAATGCCGCCTTGGATGATGCCATTGATACACTCGTAGAGTAATGACATGGCAGGGGTAGTCCTAATTATGTTGGTGAGAGGAGGCAATAGCTTCCTCACAAGGCGTGGCTCCAGGGGCGTCAAGGTTGCAAACTAGAAAACAGTCAGTCTCTGCATAGATGGATGAGCCCGCAAAACTACCTACAAGCTTGATGAGTTTGATAGCCATCCAGTTATTACCACCATCCACCAACAGCTCAAACAACCGAGGAGCCAGAGGAAGAAAGTCGTTTGGTCTTCGCCAGCCCAACTCACAGACCACATTGACAATGGCCGCCGTAACACTCGGGTCTTCATCGGGGTCCATAAGCCGCTCCTTTATCTTAGGCCACGCCGCGCGCAGAGCTTCAGGATACACCAGAGCAAGTCGATATAACGTGACAAGGGTCTTCTTCCGGATATTCGAATGACTATGGCTCATTCGCGGTAGCAGGTCTTGCAAAGTCGAGAGCGCAAGCGAAGGCGTAATGACATGGGGAAGAGTTGCGATAGGGAGGGAGATGACGGTCGGTGTCGTTGAGCCGAGGTCCTATAAGCTCGCGAGGGCAAAAGTGAGCCACAAGAAGCCAAACTACTGCTGGGCGTCGCTAACACACCTTTTTCAACAAGTTCGTGGCCAGCATTAGAACCTCTGTGTCCGGTCGGAAGCTCTGGACAGCTCCCAGATATCCCACACGCTTCTGATGGTATTTGGGCGACGACATGACCTCGAGCACGTGGAACGACGCCCACGACATGTCGTGCCCAACCATCTCCAGATAAATGAGCTTCAGCAGCGCCGTTGCCTTAAGATCTAATTATGCGCGCGTCAGCGATCCAGATAGCAGCAATCCGCAACTCTCTCGGTGTCGACGAACCCATATCCTGGCTGCGAACTTCGGCGCGGCACTCCTTGAGGCTCTTCTGGATATACTCCTTCTCATTGCCCTTGTGGTTCCGGAGCCCCCGGATGAGGTCGTAAAGCGACTTTTCAAACCTGCGCACCGTCAGCGCGAGCCCGTCAGACAGGCTGGACATGATATCTAAAGCTCGGCCTACATGTTGAGAAAGCTGCCCCGCGGGCGTGGGGCCGACCGTCAGCAGAGATACTCGAGTACGGGATCGGTCAGGGTCTTTCAGGGGCTTCGCGAGGGAATGTCGTAGTGGCGCATTTCGTACGGCGATGGCAAGAGAGAGTGTGTGTGTTTGCGGGCGGCGCGAGAGGTCGCGTGCAAAAGCTGAGGGCTCGTTTTGGGTTGGGGTTGAGAGATAGGTGTGCGACTTGGCATGACGGAATCACCGCCCTCGACTCGGCGACAAGGACGGCCCGAGTGTCGAATCTAGTGCCTAGCGTTCGGAATGTACAGGGGCCTCATCCCCTGTGACCTTGGTCATCCACCCACTAGACGCTCAGCTTACAGGCGCCTCGGTACCTGCTCATCAGTGGGGCCAACGAACCCTGGTGGCGGAAGGTTTCCATTCCACGGAACTTTCTCTCGACTCAGTTCAGCAGAGCCGCAACACCATCATCGACTTTCTTTTTCTCCTACCTCTTGGCAGATCTCGGGGATTAAGTCACCAGATAAAGACCATGAGCTTGCCACGGCGGTAACACTACAAAATCAACACCTCTCCTCCGTCATCTTACATCCTCCAATGGCCCTTCGTCTCCTCCCTCCTCGAGCCGTCGTCGCACGCTCAACCTCTCCAATCTCTAGCATCACCAGCCTCACTTCGGCCTCAAGACTACGACCCGCCTCTTCCCGCCGCTCCTTCATCTCCCTGCCTTCATCTGAGCCCCAGCGCCTCACCGCCACTCGCACCCTCCCCTACACTTCTGAACCTCTATACGAACTCATCGCCGACGTTGACTCGTACTCCTCCTTCGTCCCCTACTGCTCGCAATCCCGCGTCACTCGCTGGTCCTCCCCCGACTCCACTACCGGCCATCGCTACCCCACACTTGCTGACCTGCACGTCGGCTGGGGCGGCTTTGACGAGGTCTTTACAAGTCGACTGCGCTGTGTTCCCGGCGAGTCTGTGGAGGCTATCAGTGGGGAGACGGTCCCCGGCGGCTCGGGCCCCGATGCATCGGCCGTCTTCCGGAGCCTCGTAACACGCTGGTCTGTACGGCCGATTGCGGGGCCGCCGGCGCCTCGCACCGAAGTTCATCTTGCTATCGACTTCCAGTTTACAAACCCGCTATACGCCGCTGTGAGCGCGGCTGTTTCTGACAAGGTGGCCGGCATGATGATAGAAGCTTTCGAGAAACGGGCCCGCGAGAAACTCGGATTACAACAGAAGCTCTAAAATCGCACATAGGCGCCTTTTATATTTACACCGACCTCGCATATAGAACTATAGACAACCCCATAGATCACTTGGTAGATCAACTGTAGACTCCATCTTCTCATAGACATTAGGATGTTGTCGGTTCACCCAGCTCATTCTACCATCTCGAACGCAAGACATAACAAAAGACATAATTCTCATACTCCATTCTTTCTACATCATAGCGTGTCTAGGACGGCTGTATCTACCCAACATCCTCGTCCACCATCCGAACCAAAGATAAAAGCGTCGTCTTTGCGCCGATACCTGGACTAAAAAAACCCCGTAGCCCATCTTACGCCACAGAGGGAGCCCAGGTCCCAACATTGGATCGTATTCCATTCCCCAGTATCATCTGTTTGAGCCATATCATCATAATACTCCGATCCACATGCATATAGGACAATTCGTGACGCCGTCGAGATGTGAGTGACGCTACCATAAGTTGGGAAACGACCAAAAATTCCACCAAATCATTTTTTTTTCCAAAAACAAAAACAAAAAAGCAAATCATCAAAAAGAGAATCCAAAAAAACAGGTCGGCGGATAGCGCCGATGAGGTATCTGGCAAGAAGAAAAGCTGAGTTGTAAGAAAATCAAATTCCACACATTTATCGTCTCACAATGCTGCATCTCGAGCATCTTATTTCTTGCCCGATCTGGACATCTGTTAGCGCCTATTTTCCTAGCTCGAGCGACCTGGGGCCCATAACTCACTTCTTCTTTTGAGGTTTGCCGAACATGAATCCAGCAAAGGCCGAATGGTCCTTGGGCTTCCTGTGCTTGGTTGGCTTGCCGGCATTTGGAGGGTCGACATTGATAACGTTGGGCATCGGCATAGCGCCTCGGCCCGCCGGACCGTGACCGCCCCATCCTGGCGGAGGACGGATTCCCCCGGGAATGGCGCTTCCGGGTGGGACGCCGGGCGGCCTCATGCCGCCCATTGAAGGCACACGTCCGTGTGTGGGCATGGGTGGATGGCCATGTCTGCCAGGCGGAGGGGGAATCTTAGGTCCCACCGGAGGCATCTTGTCCATCGGCCACATCGTCATGGTGATGGCCCAGTCCGGCTGGATCACCTTCTCCCACACAGAGGGAAGGATGATCTCACCGTCAGGGCCAATGAGGTCGTAGTGGCCCTCCATAACATGGGGGCCCAGCACGTCCACTTGCAGGAATGCTTGCTTAATGAGGTCCTCCATGCCCTATGACAGAGTTAGCAATGGTTGTTCGCTTGAGATTGAGCTCGGTATGTTGATATACCTGCCAGGTGGCACAGAGACGGAAGGGAAAGCTGAACTTCCGGCCTACTGCGTCCTTGAATCTGATCGGGGCCTGCTCGGCGGTCTTTTTTGACTCCTCAATGCTCGCCTTCGTTTCCTCCTCAATCTTCTTCTTGAGCTCCTCGGCCGCCTTCTTTGCCGCCTCCTCAGCCTCGGCTGCAGCCGCGGCCTTCTTCTTCTCCTCTTCAACCTTGGCAAGGGCCTCGGCCTCAGCCTTGGCCCGGGTCTCTTCCTCAAACTTCTTGAGCTTCTCAGCCTCCTCCGCAGCCTTCGCAGCAGCTGCAGCCTTAGCCTCTTGCTCAGCCCTCATGAGACGCTCGGCTTCTTCTTGTGCCTTCTTCGCAGCTGCGGCCTTAGCCTCAGCCTCCTCTTGCAGCGCCTTTTCGAAGCGGACCCGGGCGAGCTCCTCGGCACGCGCGCGCTCCTCTTCCTCCTTCTTCCTCTTTTCCTCGGCAGCTCGCAGCTCTGCCTCGAACTTCAGCCGGGCCTCCTTCTCGGCTCTAACACGTTCTTCGGCCTCCCGCTTTCCTCGCTCTTCAGCCGCCTTCAATTCAGCCTCGTACTTGAGTCGGGCGTCTTCCTCAGCCTTGGCACGGGCCTCGGCTTCGGCTTTGCGCTGCTCGGCAGCGGCCTTCATTTCAGCTTCATACTTTTCTCGGGCCTCTCTCTCTGCCTTGACGCGAGCCTCGGCCTCGGCCTTCCGTTGTTCTTCCGCAGCCTTCGCGGCGGCTTCAAACTTGAGTCTAGCATCCTCTTCAGCCTGAGCGCGAGCCTCCGCCTCTGCCTTTCTGCGATCTTCAGCGGCCTTTAGTTCGGCCTCGAACTTGAGTCGAGCCTTCTCCTCGGCCGCTGCCATGGCCTCGGCATGCTTTCGTGCCCTTTCCTCCTCAGCCTTTCGTTCGGCCTCCATTCTTTCTCGTGCGGCCTTCTCGGCCTCAAGTCTGGCCCTCTCAATCTCCTTCTTGGCCTCTTCCTGAGCCCTTCTCATGTCCTCCATTCGGCGATGGAAAGCTTCTTCGGCATCTTTGCGAATCTGCGCCTCGACTTCTTTCTGCTTCTCAGCGGCCTTTGCCTTCTCCTCCATTGCCTTGAAGGCAGCGATCTCGGCTTCCAGCCGAATCTTCTCAGGGTCCTCCTTCGGGGGTGCCGGTGTAGCTGGCTTAGTAGGAGCCTCAGTTGGAGGGGGAGGCGGCGGCGTCAGGTGCATGCCTTGCATGTGGGCAGGCAGGTTGTATTGATGAGGCTGGACGGCTCCGTAAAATCCGCTCTGTTGATAGGGCATCATGTCATACATGCCTCTTCCCTCGCCACCATAGCCTCCCTGAGCAAATGGGTTATTCGGGTCGCCATAACCTCCAAAAGGGACCATTTGGCTGTTGCCCGGATAGCCCATGTAGGGTCCTACATGGTTCCCATAGCCCGGGGCTTGTCCTCGACCGGGAAAAAATTGGTTCGGTCCCGGTCGGCCTGGGGCCGGAGGATGCTGGAAGCCACGGCCATAGGCCGCGCCGTAGTCGCGAGGGTCCTCCAGGTTTGCAGTCGTAAGCGGTGCCCGATCGCGCCGCGGTCGACGATAAGATTGTTGCGGTTCTTCCTCCGGCGGGTAATCCTGGCGCGGTGGCGGTTGGTGAGGCTGCAATTGATGAGCCTGGTGAGGAGGCAGTTGGTGCGGTGGCAGCTGGTGGGGAGGTAGCTGATGGGGGGGTAGCTGATGAGGAGGTATCTGGTGGGGAGGAAGTTGGCGTTGGTGTGGAGGAAGTTGATGCTGAGGCGGAACCTGATGGGGAGGAAGCTGGTGATGGCGCTGCGACAGGTGATGGTTGCGATTGTGGTATCCCTGCTCGGGGTCGCTAGTTGAGGCAGAATCTGAAGGGCCGAGATCGTCCTCGTCGTCGTAGTAATCGTCCTCGTCCGACGTATAGTCTTGGCTGGTCTCTTGGGAAGAGTCGTCCTCCTCGCTGTTGTAGGATGTAGTTTGGGAAGAGTCAACACCGCGGGATGGGACGGAGGTTGGGGTTCTTGTAGACGGGGCACGTTTGATGAGCCTATTCACGAACTCGCAGTAAGTATACTGATCATAGACAACGAGGGAAAAGAATTGTTGGGCGTAAGAGAGACGGTAAACAAAGTCAAAGGGGGCGCAGCAAAGGCAACAAGAGGGGTGGAGATTAAAGAAACAGGAGGGGAGGGAGGGGAGGAATGCAGGCGGAGGGAAGAGATAGAGGAGGGTGAAGGAGGGGAGGGGGACTCACGGCATAGTAGCTGACTGATGGGATGCCCTCTACCCACGACGATCCACGAGAGAAAGCCGGAGCAAAGGCGCTGCGGTCTGAGGTATGAAAAGGGTAGAAAAGGCAGCGAGCACAGGCACAGGCTCAGCTGATAGGATAAGGATTCTGCCTGGCGGCCCCCAAGGGTAACAAAGCGAAACGCAGGGAGAAACGGAGGACGAGGTCGTCACCGCAGCAGAAAAAACAGGACGGCAAGTGCTGGTACGAGGGTCGTGGCGAGGAAGAATTGGACTTGCGCGACGGGCGTGAGGAGGGGTCGTCGATTGGGCGAATGCGCCACTAGAGATGACGAGGGCGTGACAGGCGGAAGGTCGGCTGGTCACGAAAGTAGTGAGACGGGGAAATGCCTGCTTGCGATGTTGGGTGCGGAGTCGGCAAAACAAGGACTAGGCGAAGGTGCCTTGTGGTTGCTGACGGAGGAGGGTACCAAAGTGCTGTAATGCGTGCGTTAAGGTCAGGCGCAAAGAGGGTGGGCGGGTGGATTCAGGCGGCGGTTGCGAAGTATTGGAAGAGTTTTGGAGGGATGGACGGCAGAATCGATCGGCGGTGAGGGGGTCCAGATCGTTTACTGGGTCACTCGACAAGACTGGTCCCGCGCTGCCAGCAATGCAGCTGAAACGACGCAAATACTGGAGATGGACGCGGTGACTGGTTGAGAGGGTCGGCGCAAGTCGGTAAGCGTTCGTAACGAGCAGAATCGCAGAACCGCAAACAACGAGGAGTCCTAGCAATTGCAGACGTTTCGATACAGACGGTGGAGGGCTGTTGAACTGCAACGGTGAGAGATGTTTGTCGAACGATAGCGGTAGCGGTCGGTGGGTGTGTAAGTGCCCGTCTAAGTCCGGGTGTGTCTGTATGCACGGGCTTTCGAGGGACCCGGAATCTCGGTCACAGGTTGGCCAACTTGAGTTTCGTGGATGAAAAAAGGTTTTCCTTAAACTAGGAACACAGTAGTCAGTCAGCAAACAGTTGGGTGAGAGACGGCGACGTTTAGACAAAAGTTGAAGGTCAGTCCAAGCCAATATCCCGGTAGGCTAGCATCCCCTCCCTTGCATGAGTGCCGAACAACATCATCGTGGCGCCAAAATCGACGTCCTGCGAACCCGGTACCGACGATTGGAAGCACGGCATGGTCGAGATTTGCCTTGATACGATGCCTTGCAGCAGAGCCATCCATTGACTGCCAGCAGAGATCCCCTTAGTTGGCGTTCTCTTCCCAGTAGCTCCATGCCCATCAAGGCTTGCCATGTGCTTCTTGGCTGGGTTTGCTGGGCACCAAAGCACGGTTCTTGTCAGCCGCCCAGGACCGGGACACCCTGGTTCGCCGCCCTGTCGATGGAGTTAATGGGGGACCCTGTCCAAGCGTGTTCGCTAGCGCTCGTCGGGCTGGAGCTGGCGTAGATGCTGGACCGGCCAATGACTGGTCCGCCGACCCCTGGAGTGTCCGTCTCTGGAGCGGTTGATGCCCTTGGGAATCTTGGCTCTTTCGACCTTATCCCAGGTTTCGGCTGCCCAGTGCTGGCTGTCAAAGGACTCTCCGCCTGTGGTGCGCCCGCGTTTCGCATGGCGGTGGGTTGGTGGTAGGGCGTCAAGATCCGTGGATGCCAATGCCCAACGCTGGTGGGGGCCAAAAACAAGGGAGCCTCAGAGCCTGATGGTACTGTATGGTCCATGGAAGAAGCTAGAATTGGTACGGGAACAGAGGTAACTAACTGTAGCATTCGTTGCGACAGGATAGGATACGGGAATGTCCAGCAATGGCAGTAGGCGGAGCGGGTATCGTCATGCCATGCAGACATTGACTTGCTGCTGCGGCGGCCTTAGCAGCGACAAGTTTGTTTGCTTGCTTGCTCCGACGGACCAGTCATGATCACATGGACCGTCATGTTGGAGTTGAGCCCACCACCCGGAGACGCACCCGAGACACAAAATTCATGCGAAGGGAATGGGCTTGTGAGAGGACGGGAAATGCTGAGTGTGAAGTAAAGAAGTGATTACATACCGTATTGCTCCAGCTGCTTGGTAGCTTCTATGGTTGAACTGATTGAACCGTGAGACTTTGTTGCGGGTGAATCTGGACGGGAATTCGTCGTCTTGTGTTGTTGTTGTGGTTGTTTTTGTGTGAGTCGGTCGGTAGTGGGCAGTAACCCGGCTACTTTAGCGGCGATTTAGAGATGGTGTGGTGGTGGGGTGGGGTAGTTGCCCAAAGGTGCAAGCCAAGAATGAATGAGGCAGCGACTGCCGTTGGCGCAAGTGTAAAGAAGCGAAAAGTCACTAACAAACAGCAGGCCCAACTGGGGCATAAGAAAACAGAGGCTTTTGACTTGGGAAAATCACTTGGTGCGCACACAAAACTTTATCGCTCGGGAGGGAGCCGAAAGAAAACAAGGGAAGAAACAAGAAACAGGAAGGAAAAAGAAAAGTGACAGAAGCGAAAGAGCCAGAGAGAGAAAAGCAAAGGTGGCGGCAAATGGCCGGGCTCCAAGCTCCATCCAGCTGGAGGGAGGGCGGTGTTGTGCTGTACTGCAGCCCAACGTTACGCCGTCTCTAGGTAGGTAGTTGCTGGGGAGGCAGAATTCCAGGCTCCCTCCGCCACAAGCCGGGGACCAAAATGGTCGGTCAGACAGACCGCCGGAAGAATGGTGGCAGTTTTGTCTACTAGACAATTCTCGAACCCTTTAGTGCTCATTCTCGAGACTGCTCAAACCCTTTGGTCCGTAAAGTCATCGATGCTCGCTCGATGCTGTTGAGTTGGTTGTCGAGACAATCAGTCGTCGAGAAAAATGCATTCACTCCATCATGTCCGCCATATCAATTCCTTGTTTCGTCGCTCCCTTCGTTTCAGGCTGTGCAACATCATTGTCCAACCAGAGCCCAGCGTCGAAGGCCCTGGAGCGAGTAATAACGAAGAATCGGGACGGACCGAAGCGCAGGAGTCGGTACCCGTACTCTACTGTACTGGTACACTCGAGAGTATCAAAGACGATAAGGGACTGGGGTTGTTTTAATTGCAGGCTTAATAGGCAGGTATCAATTATGGATCGATAGGTTTCATGGATTGATTGATGGATGAGTGATCAAGAGGAAGTCGACGCATTGGCAAACCACGTCCCCTTATATCAAACTTGTTCCCCCCCGTCCGACAATCTCGACTGTTGTTTTCCCCTTCTCTTTACAGTAAACGATGTCGAAGCAAACCTATCGCCTTGCAACAGCAACGCTCTGCAACCCGCTGCCCTCCATTCCGCGACTGGCTGGCGAGGATGGGATCCGCCCATCCTAGGCGTTGAGGCCCGATGTTCTCTAGTCGCTTCAGAAGGCCAGCTCATCACAGACCACTACGCTGCATACTAGGTAGCTTCCCAACCTCTACAGGATGGGGCGGGATGGGGATACGGCGAATAACCCTTGTTGTCTCCTCAAACACCAAAAGTCCATATCAGGCTATCGCTACAAGGCCATGGACTCCCAGAGGCCTGATGGGCTATAACAACTGGCCCCCAATATTGACACATACCCAATTCAACTTGGAACCACCCGGCCAGGAATGGCAAACGTCAAATGACAGCTCCTACGCCTTCCCGCAGAGCCTCAGCCATCCAGCTGCGGCCAAGTGGACAGTGGCGAGGGAACTGCAAAGTTTTCTATCCATCCATTTCTCTCCTCGACAAGCCCTCCGTCATATCAGGTCATGATCGGCCATTCAGTATTTGCCCGGGGCGACCAATGGGACATATCAGGGTAAACACCCATGGCCTTTCATGACTCTCTTCGCAAAAGGCATGGGCCATCCTGGGGAATTAGACTAGACTCCTCGGGAATCGAGATCATGGAAAAGAGTCCGCCGTTCGCAATACCTTGTTCTCTCCCGTAGCGGCTCCCCCGAGACTCCACCAGAAAAAGCTCCGTGAGCAGGCTTAGCAGGGCCACGATGGCATGGCAGTCCAGGACGCCCATGTATCAAGATTGAATGTTGCGCATTCAGCATGGAGAGAATCCACTCTTGACTTGCAAGTGTCGAATTTGCTAGTTCTGTCTCAATCGCGGTGAGACCTGAAAGTACCATGTATCGTGGCCTCAGCATTGGTTACACCAAACGCCGTGTTAGTTGTTACATTAGGAAACCGAGTCATCCCCCTCCTCCTCAAAGGCGCAATATTCATGCCCAAGCGTCCAAGACGGGCGTCATCTAAGCCCTCCTGGCAGGCCTCATATCTGCCGTCTCAAGCCTCTCTTCCCTGTCAAACTCCATCACCACCCACATCGAGCATGGTGCACCCCACCTCCCATGCTTCTATGGCGCCACGTGCTGGATGCCCAGCATTGCCCAACTCGCTGTTGCTGCCTTCCGTTCACATCTGACACAGCGCCAGATCCAGAGCTCTTGTGCACACATCTGCCACCCCATCTTGGACACCAAGGTCCCTCCGCCGTCGTGTATGAACTAGTCAGGGGCCTTCTTGCGCCCCATTTCTTAGGGAGAGACACCATCGTCAGGCTTTCGCCGGTCCTCTCCGCCGTACACCCACTACTAAGTCACAGCAGCCCAGATGCGTCTGCCAGCCATACCATCGGGTTGCGTGGCCTTTTGTATGTCTGTGCTCACCGAACCACCTCTGCCGATGACTTGTCAAGCAGCTCGCGAGCCGCAGCAATCTCATCTGCATCGTATCCTTGCCACAGCGGTTCCTGAGCCCCATAACGACGAACTATCTCGGCTAGCTTCTTGGTAGCCGCTTGGTTCAGTTTCTCGATTGTGTCCTGATCTGGAAGAGAGAACTCGTCGCCTTCCAAATGCTTCTTGAGCTTGCCAGATTCAGCCAATAGCTTGTCGGTGACCTTCTTCAGGCCATAGTAGCCTCGCAAGTAGTCCTCGCAGAGCTCAATACTTCGGCAGAATCGCTTCACCGAGTTCGCCAAGTACTTCTGAGGGAAGCCGTCGCCCGTTTCATTGGCAGCCATCAATGACACCTCACCGAGACGTGCGTGCATCTAAAGGTCAGGCTGTCAGACGAGGGTCTCACAAGGGAGAGCAGGGCCACATACGTTCCATGCATTCGGTACCAGAACAAGCACCTCTTCTAGGGCGTGGATAGCCTGGGAGTATAATCCTTGAGACAGGTAGAGGTCCGACAGTTCCCCCCAAGCTTCGGCATCCGTGGGGTTAAACTCGAGCAACCATATTAATGACGAAATCGCCTCGGGTGTCTTTCCCATAGATCGCAAAAGGGCCACTCGTCGTTTTGCGATAGGCTGATATTGGTCAGTCCGATGTTTGCTAACTGTCACGAAGTGATACTCACAATGTTTGTTCCGTCCTCCTCGAGAATGTCTTCGTACTCCTTGAGCACCTTCTGCAGTTCATTGTTATTTGTTGCCTCTGCCTCCTTGACCATACCCTTGAATGCCATGACGCGTTCATTATCATCACCAAACCGCAACACCAGCCTCTCCAGACATTGATGCGCCGATTCGTCGTCGCCCGTTCGAAGACATGAGAGGAGCAGGTTCTCGTAGATAGTCCACAGATCAGCGGTCTCGGTTGCTGAGAAGAGTGACGACAGAGGCGAAGCTGAGAAGGCCTTGGGGTTGCGCTTCAAAATGTTGGGAGCTTGTTGCGCAAGCTTCAGAGCGTCGGCGGGCGATAGGTGGCCTTGCGGCTGGACGAGCGAGGGGGCCATAGCGAGGAGGCCGAATCGGAGTCGCGTAGAGGCAAAGAGACCGTTTTAATAGTAGCGATACGGAATGCTTCGAGCGAGTCGATGTCGGAGGAAGTTTGGCCGTCCACCTCAGAATGCAAAGCCCAGATGGACACGGGAAGCTTGATGTCGATGGCGGTCTCGATTACCATTGCTTGACGTGATTGGCTACGCGAGCTAAGCTGGGAGAACTCGGCGTTTTAGAAATTCCGACGCACCACGGCGCATCCAATCATTGGCTATTCGACTGCCCCACAAGAAAAGAAATCCAAGACAAAAGCCAGCTCTGCAATGAAATTTTCTTGAACTTTGAGCATCCTTCACCCTCACTTCAGCAGCACCAAAGACTTGTGCTGTTAAAGGCACTTTACTTGCGCCTGCGAGTGCATGCTTCAAGGGTCACAAAAGTCCATAATGGCGTCGTCAACGCCAAGTGGCGATGCCATCGCGAGCCCGGCACTCGAATCCGTCCCCGTTGAGAAGCTGGCCGCGTTGGATGTCAAGGATCCGGTCGCCGAGGCCGTCACGGAAGCTGTCGTGTCCGGTACCGAGGCTGCTGAGGTGCCGCCTCATCGGTCGCATGACCCTGCCAACAACCTGAAGCGGAGTGACCCCTTCCAATTCGGCAGTCGGTACTTGAACGAGGGAGACGATGTCTTCGAGTTCAATGCCTGGGATCACGTTGAGACTGACGACGCGTACAAGGAGTATGCAGAGCAGCAGTACGCGAAGCAGCGTCAATTTCCCGTCTCGGATTTTGAGAAGAGTAAGTGACACCCTTTCTTGCGTTTTGAGTTTCTACCTGGGCTCTGCCACGGTGTTCATGATGATACAACAACCAATGCATAGTTCATCTGAGCCTACTGAAGACAAACTATACCTTCTACTTCTTTCGCTCCCATCTGATCCACACCATCTCTACACGCTTTTGTTATTGCAACCTTCAAATGTCGAGTAGTTACTAACGGGACAACTTAGGAAAGTTCAGCGTGGATCCTGCTAGGTGGTGGAATCTCTTCTACAAGAACAACTCGGCCAACTTCTTCAAGAACCGCAAATGGCTCCAGCAGGAGTTCCCTGTCTTGGCCGAGGTAACCAAGGAGGGTGCGGGACCCAAAGTCGTCTTGGAGATTGGCGCAGGTGCCGGTAACACGGCTTTTCCCGTCCTGGCCGATAATAAGAACCCGCAACTGAAGATCCATGCGTGCGACTATTCAAAGACTGCTGTAGAGGTCATCCGGAACCATGAACAGTACGATGGCCAGTCGATCCAGGCCGACGTTTGGGATGTTACCAGTGACAGCTTGCCGCCTGGGCTCGAGGAAGGCTCCGTAGACGTCGCCGTGTTGATTTTCATCTTTTCCGCTCTCTCGCCCGACCAGTGGGCCAAGGCTGTGAGCAACGTCCATCGAGTCCTCAAGCCGGGTGGCCTGGTCTGCTTCCGAGACTATGGAAGAGGAGATCTGGCCCAAGTCCGGTTCCGTAAAGGTCGATACCTGGACGAAAACTTTTACATCCGGGGTGACGGGACCCGTGTCTACTTTTTTGACAAAGATGAGCTGTCCGATATCTGGTCGGGCAAGAAGGCCGAGGCCGAGGCTAAAGAGGCTGCTAAAGAAGCCCCTGTTGCTGCTGCGGCCGCCGCGGCTGAGGGTGCTGAAGGGGTCGAGGGTGCTGAGACAGAAGAAGTAGACGCAGACATCCCTCGGTTCGAGATTGAGAACCTTGGTGTTGATCGACGGCTGCTCGTCAATAGAGCCTCTAAGCTGAAGATGTATAGATGTTGGCTACAAGGACGATTTAGAAAGAAATAGACAAGAACATCTCAAGATGAACATGTTCGCCATATGATTGACGGTCAATATGATGTTGATGACGCCGTCAGTAGAGCAGGGCGTCGCGTATCCTAGCTCTCTCGCTCGCATCGAAACCTATGCCATCCAAGTACGCGTCAAGTCCTCCATATTTGTCGTTGAGATGTTGTTCGATTCTCACAATCATGTCCTCTGCTGTATCAGCCCACTCATCTGTCAGCCCTATCTGACGGATCTCGACTAAACGCTCATTTCGTTCGGGGATTAGCGCCTCGTCAGTGAGAGCATAATCGTGTTCGATAGCGGAGATAGGCACGTCGAGAATCATGAGCACCAAGGCGCAGACGAGCCCTATTACACGGATCAACAACCAAACGCCAAACATTATTAGTCGGGACATTGATTTACCTGTGCGATCCTTGCCTTGGGTACAATGGATAACGAGGGGTAGAGATGAGTTATTTGCGTACAAGGACAAGGTCTCGCGAATCTCTCTTGTTGACTGATCAAGAGTATCGAGGCCCAGACCTACAAGGCCGCGTGGCAGCATGACCTGCTGGCCGATGATACTGATAGCCTCCATGCGATAACCACATAGGAAGAGGAACAAAAAGTGGCTACGCATGAGCTGTTAGTCGATACCATGGCCGAGAGGGACAGAGGCTGTGAGCAGCTTACAAAAAATCCCACCATGAAAGCTGGCTCAGGAGAAACAGCTCAAATGGGCGGCCGGTGATCTTGATTTCTCGATATTCAAGCCCCGGAATATGAAGAGGCTCTGCGAGAGCTGCGTTAGACTCCAATAGGGCAGGGATATTGGATTGTTCTTTTCGCCTTTTGGCTTGGTTGAGATGCTCGGTTCTGATCACGCATCAGTATGCTATTCATTATTACAAGGCCTTATACGAAGGGTTCCAACTTGGTCCGTAGGTCTATGACAGTTTTGATACCAAGCCCGTCTCTAATGAGCTTTCTATCCAAGAGAGTGGCATCATCTATAGGTTCATGTGAGTAAAAACCACAACTAGGTGAGACTTGATGGCCTGACCTAGTCTTGCAGAGCGATAGAAGACGCCCTCTCGAACTCGCCTACTCAATGTCAGGTGCCATCCTAATGGTATCTAGCTGAGAAGTTTTGTCAAGTAAGAAATAGCCCAATACCTTGTGCCTAGATATTGGTTGACTGTTTTGCCAACATCGCGAAAGTTGAGAACATTCTCAAGACCATACGAGGAACTCATGATGCGACCTCACAATCTGGCTGCCAAGAATCCAGCCCAGTCCGCCCCAACGGCCCCAATAACTCACCTGAGCTAAGAAACGGACAAATGGTGATCCGGTCAGTAGCCCTCTGATAACACGAGTGCTGGACGTTGAACCAGGGTTCACGGAGGGTCGATCAACCACACCCCAAAGTAGGCGGCAGCGATCAGAGGGTTCAAGCACGGACGAGGCGTCCGCTGGCGCCAGCTAGATCAGGCGGAAAGGGCGATAAGCAGCGCCGATCCCAATACCGGAAGACCCGAATGGTGGTCATTCCAAGGACGCGCTGCCGAAGAATGATACCTGATACTGTGAGAGGCTTGCAAGAGCCAGGCACAAGACCTTTTTTTCAGCGCGGCAAGGCTGCTTCAGAAGCCAAGGTCTCTAACTTGAGCTTGGAACTTCGTATTCAAGTGTCGGTAGTTCAATAGTTTGGTGGATTTTGGCGGGCTGAAACGATGATCGATGCCAATGGGAAGCCAATTCAGCCAGAGAGCTAAAAATCCAGAGTGACAGGGTACAGTGCGGATTGATAGCGGTGTGGTGACACACTGAGAGAGCGATTGAGCTGGCTTTGGACCCCGAAGAGGTCCCCTGGTATGGAGCTTACATAGGTAACTGAGACCAAGAAGCTATGGCTGAGCATCTTGTTTCAATTGCTCCACCCAGACCGAGTGCCCAGCGTCACGGAAACCCGGCCGAGAACCATGCTCTCAAGACAGCTGAGCTACAGCCGGGAAGTGAGTAAAACACTGTGCACACTGTGGGAACCTTCCCCCTTTCGTCCCTAGTCCCTGCGCCTTGAGATCATCGCGGCTGGTCTCATGACGTCAGCACCGCGCATCTGGGGTAGTGCATCGTGGGCTGGCTGGGATAGAGCGACCCTGACGTATGCCGGCGCAGGAGGAAAGCGCCATCGCCTGCTCCGTCTTGAGGACAACGACGCCATTGCGCGGACAAGGGCGCCACGAGGGTCCCTCTCAGCATCATCATCGCCCTTCTCGAATAAATCTTGCTTTGGCCCATGTTCTTTATTCTTAGCATTTTCCCTATCTGACGACCTTTCTCCATCGTCTGACGGAGACGGAAGAAAGAAAGAAACAAAGCAGATCTACTTGCATCCTTACCTCTTCTACATGCAACCTAACCACACATTATCACATTTGACCCGACGACACAAAACAGCTTGAGCTGTCGCATTTCACCTGGCTATTCCCTGCAGCGAAGCATCTCTCCCGACTCCACCGTTGACGCAGGCCTCCATCTCCAGATCAGAAACCGACATACCCATGTCCCGGACGAATACGGTCAATTGACACGACACCTCACCCGCCCAGAAACTTGGAAGCCTGCCCCGAGAGCCCTGTAGCCGGCCCATTACCGCCCTCTCAGTGCGTCTCGACCGTATCCCGCATCATATCCGGTCAAGGCCTCGCCCACTTGCTTTTCGAATACGAAGGGCTAAGCACTCAGAGACGACGTCTGTTCTGACGTGCAGTATTATGCCCACCAACGCATCCCGGCAGCCAACCATGATCCAGTCCCAGTCCGCGACAGCCCCAGGTATGTACTCTTGTGGCTGACACCCCAGCATGAGCCCGCGCGGCCAAGCTCACTCACATGCGAATAGCCCACGGCTCGGGGCGTCTCAAATACGCAGATCCCCGCGATCTTCCCAGCTTTCCATCCAGCGGCCTTCGTCCAGACGGTGCTGCTGCCAGTGCTGCCGCTTCTCTCGGATGGTCTAACCAGAAACCTGTCGAACTCTGGAAGCCCGATAAGACCTCATCGGCATCCGCAGCAGCCGCTCTAGCAAAGAATTACAAGATGGCTCCGTCATGGGAGCCAACAGCTAACTCTGCCGGTCACAAGGCCGCACTTCTTGCCGTAGGGTCCGCAAATGCAACAAACAAGACGCCGATCCAACGCAAGTCCCATGAAGGTTGGGGAAGCTCTGCTGCTACCCAAGCTTTCAATACAAATCGCTCCAACTCAATGCGACAAGTTCATCAGACGACTTCTAACTCTTCACTGCAAGGGCAAAAGTCTCTCGCGGCAGCTAAAGGGGCCATGGCGACCACGAGACGCCGAGCCCAGTCCACACCATCCGCGCCTCCCGGTCGTGACCCTTTGCATCCAGGGTCAAGCGCACGACCGGACGCTCTCAGTGGTGCTACTCTGGCGCACAAAGCCAGTCTCAGATCCAAGGCATCAACAGAAAGTGCGGGTGCTGTACCTGTCACAACCATGACACGCAGCATGTTCACCTCCCATCCTCCCGTCAAACCCGAAGTAGATGAAAGACAAACCAACGAGCAACTACACGCAACAGCTGTTGCAATGGCACGGCGAATGTACACGCAGCAGCAGAAGACCATTGACCAGGCCAAGGAGAACCAGGACCAAGGTTCGGACCTGACACAACCCAAACCATACATCAATCTCCAAGATGCAGCCTACAAACAAGCCCAGGAGCGACTAGCGAAACTGGAGGAGGAACACCAAAAGAACCGAGATTTCCAGACATATTACGGGAATGCATCCTCACCTCGACGTCGCTTTATGTTGACATCCAAACTGCGCCGCCGGTCTTCTAGTGATGGAGATCTGGAAGACCGACAGCAATCTGAGAGGATTCGGCAGCAGATGTCACTCTTCTCGAACAAGCTTTCAGAAGTTGATGAGAAGAAGCGCCAGGAGGATCGCAATGCGCTCCTAGCTGCGGCACAGCGCAACGTCAAGGCTCGCCTTCAAGGCATGGACCAGAAAGTCTATAACGAGACCGGTCAAGTCAACCCGACCTTGCTGAGCGAGTGGGAGCTCAAGGCTCACCAGATAGCAACTGCTAGTCATGATGCTCGAAGTGAGAACAAAGGCAAAGTTGACATCGGAGGCGGCAAATTCATGGATCCACACGAGGTGGACACAATAGCAGCCAAGAGAGTTAAGCCTGTGTTGGATGATATCAATGAGAAGGCTGAGGCTGAGCGAGAGCGACTCGCAGCACTCAAGCTAGAGGAGGAAGCAAAAAAGGCTGAACAAGAGAAGCAAAAGGCTCGTGAACGAGAGATCAAGGAGATTACCAAGAAGCTCAAGGGTAAGATGCCCCTTCAGCTATGAGGCTTTAGTTAAGAGAACTAATCCGTGTTGCAGAGCAAGAGAAACAGGAGTTCAAGACTAAGAAAGCTGAAGAGAAAGCTGCAAGGGCAGAAGAGAAGCGTCACGTCAAGGAGGAAAAGCGAAGGTCCAAGGGTGAGGCTACAGCTACAGGCGAAGAGGCTACGGATGACCATGCGAGCGCTCGCAGCGAGGAAGCTATACATGAACCTGCGATCGAGCCCACCGAGCGACCCCTGACCACTAGGATTGACACAGAGGCGAGCAATACGGGCAATGAGCAGCGGAAGACCAGCGACTCAGCAATATCGCCGACCTCCAAGGTCAAGGGATGGATCAAGAACCGCTTCTCGAGAGGCAAGTCTCTTGGGGAGAAGGACAAGGACAGTCAGGGTGACAAAAAACGAGGCTTCATCGGAGGCGCCGCTCTGCGAGAATCGGAGCACAATCGCAGCACAACAAGCCTGGAGAATCGACCGACAAGCATGCGCGACGTTGCCCTCGCGGGCCGGAGCGCGGACGCCGAGGCGAGCGATCGGGACCGGGATGTGCTGAGGGATTCTCGCGGTGTAAGCCCAATCAGTAGCCTCGGAGATGAGGCAGCAGGCAATACTCGGGATCTGGCCATTACTCCGCCTCCTCCGATTGAGGATCCAGCGACACGGGAGGGCCACAGTCCGTCTCGGGATTCCCGGTTCAAGGAGCTGATGGATCAATAAGCTACCTGACGCAGACGTTGGATTGTGTGCATGGCGCATTGTATAGGATTTGGCATCAGGGAAGCGTCATTGGTTGTCATGATTTGGGTTTGGGGCCGGAGTTAAGGGGGGTATTCCTATTCGATAGCTGGCTTGGTATGGTTCCCGAACCTATGACGCGTTGTTTGTTCCGTGAGCGCGGCGTTTTATGTTGGTATCTCAAACATTATTTCTTATTTGTCAGGATGTCTTCTTCTGTACCCGGCATGTGGAACGTATCCGTGGCATTTAGATCGTCACCTTCGAGGAGGGCAAGTCTGGGCATATGTACGCAGATTGTAGGATTTATATGTCTAGTATAACAAAAGGTCGTAACATGTCTTTCCCATCCGTCGTCTAACAGTATTGATACAATGCATTGGCCGTATAAGCAGGCTCTTCCAAGCCGGGCCAGTTTTGCCATTTCCAAAACGCCACGCAGAAACAGGGGGAGTCATTCCGGCGTATCCCATGCAAGATGTCGTCTCATGTATGAATTATGAATGCGAAAATGAAAATTAAGATGCATAATAAGAGAGTCAAGTTCCAGAAAGTTGTTTGAGTTGGGTTTAGAAATCTCTAGGAGGCACATCACTCTGTGCCATCTCGACGTCATGACGGTTAATGTTGCTGTGAGACCCGTTACCGCTGCTCACGTCGCCGGGGCTCGTAGAAGCAGACAGGGCAGAGGGGATGTAGTAGGATTTCTGATACCTGGCATCATGACTCTTTGTACGAACGGCAGGGTAGAGGTCGATGACGAAGGAGAGGGCGTAAAAGGTGAAGATGAGGGCGATAATCCACTCGATGACAGCAGCGGGGTTCCGCTTGTCGAGGCGGCTGAGGACGCCAAAGGCGATGATGAGGGCGAGCTCGACGAGGATAAATGTGAGTTTGACCCAAAAGGAGAGACGAAGCAGGCGGTGTTCGCGATACTCTGGAGGTACTGTTAGTAAAGCTGATTTACGTCATATAACAATAGCGAAAACGAGACATACTGATTCCCAGACGCTGGTATTCCCAGCAGATAAAAACGGCAGAGATCAGGTAACCACCGATGAACAGACCCAGGAACATGTTGTGCAGAAACTTGTATTCGCCAGTGCGGAAAATGGACAGGCAAATCAATCCCACAGTTCCAACGATTGCAAACGCCATGGACAAGATGCTGAGAATCTTCTCGCCCATCGACTTGTTGGGCACGAGGCGTCCGTTGTGCCGCAGCCAGCGCTCAGAGAAGAAGGCGAGGTCGAGGAAGAGAGAGGTCAGGACGCAGCCGACGATGAAGAGCGGCTGGAGGCGGCCGGCGCCGACGTTGGAGATGTAGGCGATTTTGGCGGTGCGGGCCATGGTGTCGTAACGGCGGCCGTGCTGGTTGACGAGCCATTCGAGGAGGAGGCCGAGGAGCATGCCAAGCCAGACGAGGCCGGAGAGGATGGGGAACCACTGAGAAGGTTAGAAATTATCAAGCGTGGTGGGAATGTTGTGAACATACCCAATACGAAAAAACGCCTTTTACAGCCATTTTGGTGGTGTGTATGTGCAAGTCCGATAGCGGTGGCGTTGATGTCCAAGTGAAGTGGTCGCGTGCCCAATCCGGCAAGTCAGGGCACCTTGATTCGATTTGAAGATGGTGCAATAAAAACACCAAGCAACGAGGGCTTAAAGAGAGGTAACAGAGGAACAGGGAAAATAAAAAAGAAAGACGTCGGGGAAAACGAGTGGGAAAGGATGATATCAGGGTCAAGTAGATACTATGGGCCGCAATACGTAGTCGTTTCCAAGCTTCACGTCACGTCTCGGCCGGGACTAAATATTTAGTTGGCCCCCCTCCACCAAGTCTGTAGATCTCGGGCACATCGGACAGCCCGCCCTACCTAAAGTCCGGCAGCAAAAGGCGGCGCCACTTGACAAATCGGCAGTTGAACCAAGGCTCAGCCTTGTTTACAAACTGGAGACTGCTGCGCGCAGTTGCCCAAAAGGGAAGAATTCGGTCAAAAGAAGAGAAGAAGACGGGCTCTGTGGCTGTGGATTGACTTGACTGATTGATGATGGCTAATAAAAAAGAGGGCTGATTTGACTTGCGGCGTGGCGTGGTTTAAGGTAGACAGGGGTTCGCAGCAGGTGCACAGCAAAGCTGATGCTTGGCGAGGCCAGTGACGCGGCAGCGAATGTGGCGCAGAGAGACAGAAAGAGACGAAAAGGATGAGTCTAGAGTCAGGGACGCACGCGATCAAGAATGGCTTGACTGATCAAGTTAGAATAAATGAATACGCGTTACGGGAGAGAAAAACCAGGGAGAAATTGCTTGGTAAATGCGCATTCACATGACATCATCCCACTGATTACATCACCCAACCCGACCTTCCAAAGAAATTCTACCAGGCACCATGACATCGTTCCTTCCATTCAGCGCCAACTGAGTCGTCCTGTGGGGCTGTGCTCTAGATCCTTGATTCAGGCACCGAGACAGCACCCGCCTGACATCACAAATCTTCAGTGCTTCCTGGGTAACTGACGACAGCTATCGATTGACCTATTACGATTAGACAGTAGCCAGCCACAAACACAATCCACCCTAGAACAATCTCCATCTCCATCGTGGCGAACCCCTTTCATTGAACCTTTTCTCTAGTCCATCACTGACCACCAGCGTCGCTTTCTTCAAAGCTTGACGGCTATCATGCTAAACAAAGCCCGTCCCGTCATGAATGCTCCTTCCTATTCTCATGATGGCGATAGGGGTTGCCAAAGCGGTTGTTGCTGTGTTCCCGGCCGCCATGCTCACTCGTGAGGTAGTGACGGCCATAGTGGTGGTCATCAGGATGGTCATCATCGTCATGCTCCTTGTCGTGGTCATAATCGCCGTCATCCTTGTTGTGGTGGTCATTAGGATATTCATCATAGTCATGCCCCTGGTCGTGGTCATAATCGTGGTCGTCCTTGTCCTCCTTATCACCCCTGTCATGGTGCTTGTAATCATGGTGTCTGTAGTTATGGCGGCTATCCTCGACCTTTTGTCTGTCCTGGTGCTTGTAATCAAGGCGGTCACCCTCAGCCCTTTGTTTTTCGTGGTAGTAGCTGTAGGGGTTCGGGATATAGTATGGGGGCCTGGGCCTCTTAGCAGGTCGGAAGCTCTCCAGGGTTACTCTGTGGAGAGGCCCTCCTGTTTTTTGCCAGGCGGGAAGGGGCTTTTTAAAAAATAGGTTCATAGGAACCAAATCAAGTGCGCGTTTCTCGTGGTGCTTGTCATGATTGGCAACGTGGCCCTCGCGGTCGCCATGATTATCATCATGCTTGTGGCCGTGTCCGCGCTGGCGGTCGTGATCATGACCATGTTTACGGCTGTGATCATGACCGTGATCAGGGTCATGTATGTGACTATGACCGTGACCATCGTCACTGCCATGCTTGTGACCCTGAGGATGCCCTTGATCACGCCCTTGATCGTGCCCTTGGTTGTTGTTATGCCCATCACCGTGCCCACCTCCAGGTTTCTGTCCATGGTGATGCTCATACCGGTGCTTGTGGACCCTCTGGTGCGGTTGCGGGAACTTGACCTCCTTCCTGAAATCCTCCTCAGGGACAGAAGGTTTGCCGCCCGGGCGCCTCCCCTTGTCCTTGTCCTTGCCTTTGCCCTTGGCCTGGGTTTTTCTAGGTACTTCTGAGCCCATGTTCTTGAAGTCCTCGCCAGTGATCAGCGGAGTAAGGGTGAACCTGCGGAAAGCCGCTTGGATGCTGCCCTTGGTGCTGCCCTCCAGGGCGCCCTGCTTCTCCATGATGGCCACGAGGTACTCCTTGCAGTGGATGCGGCGGCCCAGCTCGTACGCGGCGGCCTGTCAAAACATGTCAGCCCAACAGCCCTTGCGGGAATCCAGTGGTCAAACTCACAATGTCAGCCTGGCGCATGCTGTTGATGGCGGTGAGAATATGGCGATCAAGCTCACCCTCGAGGAACTTGCTCTCCTCAGCGAGGACCTTCAGGAGGCGGATGACGGCGTCGGCGTACTGTTTCGACGGATGAGTATGTAAAGTTCAGAAACCTAGTTCATCTCGGCGCGATGTAACTCACAACCATGTAGCAGTCCGCAATAGTAGCCTCCTCCTTACAACTAAAGCACCTATCGATAGTAGTGCGGTCGACATAGTTGTCAAAGATGTCGAGAGCCCGCTCAAGCTGGTAAATGGCATTACGGACTTCCTGCGCCCATTGTGTCAGTGTCGAAAGGCCGCTTCTCCAGAATGGGATCAACTTACCAGCCAGCAGTTTTCCCACTGGCCGCATTTGAGAGTCTGCACAAGGTGAGTAGCGTAGTCGGCTCTCTCTGCAAGGTAGTTGAACTCCTTGCAGACGCTGGTCTCTGACAAGATGTGGCAGAGCGCGACGGGATGCTTGTGATGGTAGTGGTGGTGGTGCCAATGGGGATGGAGATGGCCATATCCGTGACGGTGTTTCTTGAGCTTGTGCCTGTACCTGGACACGCCGTCGCGCGAGCGCTTGTGGACGACAGGTTGGTATCCCTTGTGCCCATCATGGTGAGCTCCGCCCTGCCCAGCAAGTTGAACATTGTCATGACGATGACCAAGGTCGCGAGCTTTCCATAGTCTCATAGACTCATTCCACCTGTTACCAACATAATTGACCACGTAATCAGCACTAACTGAGACCGCGCAGAGCGTGGCAACGAAGAGGAACAACCTCATGATGAAGCTGGCCGCAAAAAACAGAGAGATGCCTGGAATGTGTTGCAAAAGAATATCCCGGCGAGAGACAGTTGGGAGGCAAGATCAGGGCAAACTCCAGCAGCTCGGCGACGGACACCTTTTAAGTACACTTATCGCCTCACGCGTGTTTTCTTCTCGACTCCAAAACATTCCATCATGCTCCTGAGGAGGTGAGAGGGGAATAACATGCAGCCGGGAAAGCTTGAATCTACACGACGCCGCGAATATCCCATGCTCGGAGGAATTGTGACCTCATCAGGCCGGCTTGGATTGCTTCAAATGGAGGAATCGGGCCTGCAGATCTGTGTCAAACAAGTAGACACCGCGCGTGTCCAGACATTCAGAGCACACGTATGCATCGTCACTTGACGTGCCGCAGCAGAAGAGAAACCTTGACCTCGCTGCTCCATCCCCTCCGGGGAGGTGTTTCCCCTCACGAGGCACTCGCGTCGCTTCCGTTGAGTGGCCGGTAAATGGCGAAACTGCATAAAGCGCCGAAACTCCATATTGGGATGACGGTGTCCTTCAGAGTCCAGGCCTTGCATTGTAAACAGTCGTCGTGCCCAAGAGCAACTTGCTGTGGCAACCGACGGCGAGCACTCGCGTTGACTTTGCTGCAAGGCCAAACAGATTCTGCCTTGGTGCCACTGTGCTGTCTGGCTTGGTGAATGGGCTAAAGTGCGTAGAAACGAAGGTTAGATGAATCTCTGCTAAAAAGAGAGGTTGGATGGAGCTTCAGAGCTGACTTTACCTCCGTGCTGATAATCCGATTGCGGTCAGCACTATAGCACATACGACCATACCCACTGGAAAATACGGGATCCCGTCTGCTCTCCCAGAGTCAAGCCGGTGAGGGGCGGATTAGTAGTTGGGTCGGTGACGACCAGCGAATCCCCGCTGTTGTATGTTTTTTTTTTCGTCTTTTTGCCGCTGTGAACTGGAGGGAGGTGCTTGTGCTTCAGCTCACTTCCATGTCGTCGGATCGGCAAACTAAGCGCCGACGCTCCGATGGACACTAGGCAACTTCTGATAACGATAAGCCTTGAATCTCGAGCTTTATTCAACTTCACACTGGACTGCGCAACAGTCCCAACTTCAATCGTTTCTTTCCGCAACGGATATTTATACCCCGACTGTCTCTCTCTTTATCCCATCAAAACTTCCAAGCCGCAATCCACCATAGCGGGTTGTATCGTGCCTCTGCTGGCGTGCACCAGCTCGTCGCAACCCACCTAACCTCTCCTCCGTTTGTCCACCACCATGGCCGTCTCCCCAGTCGTAACCCACACCATCGAGGCCACTCAAGCACAAAGCCTCCAACGCGCAATCTCATCGCCCCTCAAGAACATCACATCGCAAACCTCGTCCTCCAATGGCACTCCCAGGCCCCCCGTCACCTCGGCGCCCGCGCCCACGAGTATCCCCGCGACACTGGATCTCGCCGAGCAGATGAACGATGAAGAGAAGAGGAAATACGTCAAAGGTAAACCCCCTCACAACCTCTTAAAACTATCCTCAACTAATAGAGTCAAGGCAAAAAACTCGGTGAAGGTACCTACGCCATCGTCTTCCTCGGCCATCTCCGCTCCAAGCCCTCGACCCTCGTCGCCATCAAGAAGATCAAGGTCCAGAAGGAGTACGACGAGGGCATGGCGCCGGACGCCGTCCGGGAGCTCAAGCACCTCCAGGAGCTCTCGCACCCAAACATCATCTCGCTCCTCTCCGTCTTCTCCTCCAAGGACCAGAACCTCAACCTCGTCCTCGAGTACCTGCCCCGCGGTGACCTCGAGATGCTCATCCGCGACACCGAAAACGTCCGCTACGGTGCTGCCGACATCAAGACCTGGATGGGCATGCTCACCCGCGCCGTCTGGTTCTGCCACGAGAACTTTGTCCTCCACCGCGATATCAAGCCCAACAACCTGCTCATCGCCGCCGACGGCGAGGTCAAGCTTGCCGATTTCGGTCTCGCCCGCAGCTTCGCGGACCCGCACCAGCTCATGTCCTCGCGCGTCATCACCCGCTGGTACCGTCCCCCCGAGCTGCTCTTTGACGCGAAGCATTACAGCGGCGCTGTCGACGTCTGGTCTGTTGGTACTGTTTTCGCAGAGCTTATAATGCGCGCGCCCTACCTCCCAGGTAACACAGACATCGACCAGGTCCGTCTAGTCTGCGAGGCCGTCGGCACTCCCACCGAGGACAACTGGCCAGGCGTCACTCAGCTTTCTGGATACGCTGTGCCAGGACAGCACCCAGTCCGTGGCAAGGACTGGTACGAGATGCGCTTCGGTACTGTTGGGTCTGACGGCGTCGACCTGCTCATGAAGACGCTCATTCTCGACCCAAAGAAGCGTATCACCGCCCGCGGTATGCTCGAACATGCATGGTGGCACTCAGAGCCCAAGCCCACCCGGAAACAAGACCTGCCCAGAAAGGGCGGCGCCGGGGCTGATGACAAGATGGGCGCGGACCTTAAGCGACGTCCGGGCGTGATTGATGATGATCGAGGGTCCAAGGTTGCTCGCAAGCTCGACTTTGGTGGGATGAAATAAGACTGATATACCAGGCGTAGAAGAGAATGGGGTTTTCGGGAGCACATGTTTTGATTTCAAATTAAGCATATTTGGCGTTCAGGTCTGGGCAGACAGGAATATGCAGCTTTGGTAGAAGAAAAATGAGGCCTTGCCATGGGTCGTTTGATAATTATATATATTTTTGGATCCCCCCCATTTCATGACAATTCTAGTGTTATATATCCCAACCAGACGCTTAACATGTTTCATGACACTTTCTTTTTCGTGAATCTTCATACCCAGACATATAGTTACTCCAATCCTCACATGAGCAGACACTCAAGCCCATACATGGCCCTCTCAACACTCTTCCTGACCTGGTACCAATCCGCCCTCCTCTGCGCATACTCATACACCTCCTCTGCGCGAAACACACCACCAAACCTATCTCCGTCGGCAATCACGGTCGCCATCTCCCTCGCGTGCCGCGGGTCGATCAGAAAGATCTGGCTCAGCTCGCGGAGCGCGCCAAAGTAGGCCAGCAGGTCGGCGTTGCGCAGCGTGCGGATGTACTCAAAGTACAAGTTCATGTCAGCAATTAGGGTGATGGCGCCCTCGGTGCTGATGCGCTGTCGTTTGAGGTGCTTGCAGATGGCGGTGAAGAGGCGGAGGCCGACTTCGCCGTTGAAGACGTCCAGCATAGACTTGTCGGTGGTGCCGACGAGCATGGTTGTGTGCGAGGAGACAAGCTCGACGATACGTCGGGCGGTAGCCGTGGGACCGATATCTGGCTCGGCAGCCGGGGCCGGTGCGGCAGGCTTCTCGACGGTGCTGGAGCCGAAGCCGGTGACAAAGGGAGAAGCACCAAAGGCAGAGGAGGAAGATGCGGCGGCGGCAGGGTCGACTGGGTTATAATCTGTAGGTTGTTGGGTCGTGGCCTGGAGGTATTCAACCTCATCCATCAGCACATCGATACCCTTGTTCAGACCAGCTGCGACACTCTCGTCAAGCATCTGCTCAAACTTCTTCTTGGCCAGTCCCGCTGGATCCAAAAAGTCGTTCCGGTCTGCGATCTTGGGCCCCGCCAGCTGCTGCTCGTAGAAGACGTCAATCATCTGCGAGATGAGGTCGCCCACGTTGACGAGCTCAATAAAGGTGACAAGAGGCGCCACACCGGCCTTGTTGTGGTCGCTGACCTCTCGGGGGTTATAGTGCGAGAGGTGGTCTACAGCCATGTCAAAGCCAGCCTTGACATGCTTCTGCCCTAGGATGCGCAGCAACACCACAAAGATAGTCGCACACTGCTCTCGAGCTTCACCGCCAGCCTGTCCGCCTAGTCGGATAAAGACAGCTGCACGGCCCAGGCTAGTTTTGGCAGCGTGCACCAGATTGAGGGCGACTTCAATGCTGAAGAGTGATTTGATGCCCTCCAGCTTTGAAGCCATGATGGCGGCCTTGGCTGCAAGCTCATCCGTAGGCGCCTGGGCAGGCAGCGGGCTTTTGTGGCCATCAAGACCCAAACTAGGCGTCTCAGGTCGCGAAGGTTGAGGAGTAAGGGACCCAGAGCCGTTGACTTCCTTGGACGCCGATGATGTCGCTGTTGCTGTCGCCGACGCTGGCTTGCTCGTCATAAAGGGGCCCCCAATGGGGAAGTTGGGTAGTACAGTGACAGGCATCATGACCACCTTTTTAAAGGAGCTGAGGAAATCCTTCTTATCGGCCGACCGATTAATGTTGGACATGTAGAACGACTCCAAGGTCGAGTCCTGCTCGGACAACTTCTTCTCCCAGCTTGCCACTTCCGTGTCTGCATGGTTGGTGAAAAAGTCCAGCTCGCCCTGGAGATAGAGATCAAGATGCGGCTCAAAGACCCGCAGTGAGAGCTCTTTAGCCATCTCTTTGATGTCCTTAGTAGAGCCCTTTGGCGGAGTGAGCGACTGGAAGAAGAGCATCGTCTGCTCAAAGACGCCAGACACGGCTTTGAGATATGGTGCCATGCTACGTTCATGAGCTTCGTCGAACAGCGGCGTCGCATACTCCATTATAATATCCTCTCTGACCTTTTCCACAAAGGCCCAAAAGACGTCCGCAGGCTCAGGAAAGATGCGCTCCATGACTGAAGCTTGCTCGTTGACTTTAGCAAGGACCATCTCAAAGAAGATCCGTGATGGCTCGAGTGTGATCTCGTCCTGTGGCGCCTGGTTGAGGCAGTCCATCGCGTTAACCACCAACAACTCACTGTCGTTGAAGATGGGGTGCTTCTGGATAAAGAGATCGACGCCCCCTGTCGCTCCGTCGAGCGTATGGAGGACGTGAGCATATCGTCGCATCCGTCCATCAACATCCCAAAACTCGTAGCCTTGCTCAAACTCTCGTAGCACAGCGCTCTCGAAGATCCCCATCATCGACGAAAGCTTCTCCTCTCGCTCATAACACCCAAACGCCCAATCGCTCTTGGCGAATCGATGCAAGTTGGCCAGCATCTGTGCCTGCTTCTCTGGGTCGCGAAACGCTTGGAAGACGATGGGATCCGCATGGCTCTTTGCTCGGGCTAGGTCGAAATAGAAGGGTGCCAGAGCACCGTAAATCTTGCCGTACTCGTGTCTCGCGCCCCCTCGAATACTCCGTACTTTCTTGAAGACGTCCAAATATGCCGCCGGATCCTCGGCGGGGTTTTTCGAAGCGGCTCCTACTGACATTGTCTCGAAGCCGTCGCGGATATCAGAGACGGCTCGGTTCTTGGCCTCCTCTATCGATGCATCGAATAGTGTAGTGCCCGCTGGCTGGGCTGTTGTAGGTGATGCCTTGGTCTGGTTCGTTGCGGCATTGGCAGCCTCGCGCCTCCGCCGAACAGCCTCCTCGAAGCGGCGACGAGCCTCAATCTCATCCCAGCAGCCCATTGCCTTTAGACGCGAGACCCATCGTGTGTCATCGTAGACCATTTCTCGCATGCGGTGGGATGCGCGGGCACATCGCAGTTGATCGGCGACGGGGAGGTAGTCGAGGATGGTAACGAGGATTTCTGGGGTACGTTGTTAGTCGGAGGGTGACAACAACAATGAGGCATTGCGCCCATTCGGTAGAGGTCGTGTCGTAGATGGCATACCTGCTGGGAGACGGGACCGCGAATCGAGCATCTCGGTCGCCTTGAGCGCACCGAGGATGCTGCCGCGGTTGCCAGCACCCGTCTTAGACCGATACATGGCTAAAGGGTATCACTCCCAGTTTCGATGATGATTCAGGTTCGTTTTCGTTCCCAATAATGCCTTGCTCAGCCGAGTCGGTCCCTCGTAGTCGTCGAGCGTCGTCTGGTTATCCTTTGCAATGCCATGGGTCGGTCAATCCATTAGCATGTGGCCGCCGGGCTCTCAGTGCGAGACGACGCCAGCATTGGACGAGGCTATAGTAGGCGGTTGCGTCGCTGAATGATGCGCTCTCGTCACTCAAAGTTGTTTAGAGATGAGAAAGGTCGGTATTGAGTTGTAAGAATCCTTGTCAGTGGTTGTAAGGTACTTATCGGGTCCATAATCCGCCGGGTCATGTTACGTAGCTGGTGGTCCCTGTAGTATTCGGCACCTCCAGCATGGGCGGAAGCTGGCCCAGTATGGATGCCCCGCACTGAGAGCTTCCCCTGAGGACTAAATTACCCTATAACATTGAATTTCGCGCCCATGTGAGTGCTCACCATGTTTCAATCATTAATAGTGTAGGCCTGAAAAGGTAATTATATCATGATGGAAGAATGCAGATGCTTATCTGCGTCAACTTGGATCGATAACCGAGATCTAAATGGGCAAGCCAGAGCATCGTGTCCAAGTGCCAATTTCTACTTTCTCTATACAGACTAATAACCTAGGTAATCCAAACATGCCAGGACCATGCTTTCTATTCGATCCAA
>JABFFE010001039.1:0-22241 GCA_013623625.1 Fusarium setosum | reverse complement strand
CATGGATGAGGACGATGACGACTCAGTGCGTACACCACACATTCTATAGTATATCCTGGCTAACAGGAAACGCAGGATATCGATATTATCACTGAGCGGAAAGACGGCACCAAACCAGCTCCTCCACCGTATGATAACTTCCAAGTACATCGAGCATCTTGAAAAACAAAGCTAACCGTTGGCCTCTGTATGTGCAGCCAATCCAAATATAGCGATATTCGAAATATCCCGCAACGCTCTGCCTCGAACGATATGCCCGTACAATCAGCGCCGGTCAAGAAAGAAACCGAATCGCGACAATCAAGCTCAGTCAATGTTGCCGCGCCCAGCGCCGACAAGACCTCGGCAGCTGCGTCAAAATCCACGATAGACGTCAACGCGAACCCCATCCATGCTGCTTCGGGGAAGCCCATTACACAAGTCAACATTGATGAAGGTTGGTGGTGCCCCTCGTTGAACTGTACGCCCAAATGCTAACATGGTGGTGTAGACCTCCCAGACAGCGACAAGCCGTGGCGCAAACCGGGTACAGACATTAGCGACTACTTCAATTATGGCTTTGACGAATTCACATGGGCGCTGTACGCAGCGAAACAGGAGACTGTTCGTGGCGAATTCGGCGCCGATGTTTTTGCTCAAAATAATAAGAAGATGATGGAGGAGTTCAACAACATGATGATGATGGGCGGCATGGGTATGCCAGGCGGCGGCGCCTCTGCTGGGTCAACAGGAGGAATGTCTGGGATGGAGGGCATGCCTCCTGAGATGCAGGCTATGATGCAGCAGATGATGGCTTCTGGCATGGACCCGAGCCAGATGGACCCCAGTCAGATGAATGCCATGTTTGCGGGCATGCAGAATGCTGGCGGAGGCGGAGGACAAGGCGGCCAGGGCGGCCAAGGAGGTAATTTTGGAGGTGGCTTCGGTGGAAACCAAGGCGGCTTTGGATACGACCAGAACATGTCTAGCGGTGGAGGCGGAGGTGGAGGCGGAGGCCGTGGTGGATTTGGAGGAGGCCGAGGGCGTCGAGGGCGGTGGTAGACGCTGACCGAGAAGTTCACCTTCTGGAGCGTCTCGCACTTGGGCTTGCAAAACTCGGGTACGAAAATGATGGGCTTTGTCGATTCATGGATTGGGGAAACCTGGCGTTGGGGGTATATGGCCGATAGGCATGGGACGGTGGTAGAAAGGGCCGTTTTAAGGACCCAATTGACTCGATTGAGGATATCACCGGGATACAGACATGAATAGTCGCCTCCGAAACTTGTATTCTACCTTGGGAAGACTTCTACATAAGTACCTTAACCCAGCTTAATCTCTACGACCTTGGCTGGCTCCGTCTTTCCATCGACAGGCGTAGCATTCCCTCCAGCCGTTGAAACATACAGGACGCTTTCTTCTTGTCCAAAGACACATGCCGTCGATCCTGCAAGTGTCATGGCTTTTGCCTCTCCTGCCACCGTCACCACGTCACCGCCGCCTGGTGGGAGCCGTGCTACGGTGTTTGTGACGTTGGTACAGACGTAGACTGTCCCGTCGCGCGCCACGACAATGTCATCTGGGACGATCCCCGATGCAAGAGTCTCGACGGGACCTGCGGCTTTCAGCTCAGGCGTGACGGGCAAGCGGAAAACGGAAAAGCGGGTTGTGGTGGTGTAGTATATGTACGCCTGCTCCTGCGAGCGATGGACCTTGAGGCCGTTGATGCCAACCTGGAAGGGAGCACCAGCCGGGATGGTCATGGTCTCGTCCTCAAGGGCAAGCTCGTAGGCGCCAGAGGTGACATCCAGCTTGTAAACCTTGCCGTTCAAGCAATCCGTGACCAGGGCCGTGCTCTCATCCCAGGTTGCCATGCCGTTGATCATGGCAATGTCGGGCGTGTCAGCCACCTTTGTCACCTTGGGCTCCGAGCCCGTTAGGTCTGCGAGCCAGACGCTGAAGCTGCCGGCCTTGGCTCCTGTTCCGCCCGTCATGTCGTAGCTGCCCGCGCCGATGGCGAAGACATCTGGGCGGAGGGCGCAGATGCCAGTGAGTGCCCGGGAGGGCATCTCGTCGGGGAGGGGAATCCGGAGGAGGCGAGAGCCTGTGGAGGTGGTTGGGTCGACGGCCCAGACTTCAGGGACGTCAAGGCGTGTGGCTAAGATGATGCCGTTGGGGCGGATCGAAATGTTCTCGAACCATGTTGGCTGGGTCGAGAGCTGGAAGATGGTTCTAGTAGAGGCCATGACGACGTTGATGTTTGAAGGTGTTGGTTGATGGGAGGAATTGATAGAACTCAATGCAGTATTGTCAAGACGAGCTCTTTATATACAACAGTCGCTCAATTCATGGAACTATGGCTCAAGCTTGGTGATGGTTAGCCTGAACTTATTGGCCTTAGTCTGAGAAGGCCGACGTCAGCATCTCACCGAGTTGGCCGGGGTCCTCGGCCAGTCAGCCGCCAATGACCTTTGCAGCATCCAACATGAAGAGTCTTACTTAGATCTCAGCTTTGATGACCTGCATCTGCGTCTTGCCAGTTACATTGGCCAGAGCTGGTGGAGCAGATCCAATTGCCACAGCCGGAGTCCCGTGGAAGTCCGGGCAGGACACTTGCTATGGGATAAGTTAGACTAGTTGAAGTTGTGAAATTACAAGCCTATCTTGAGCTATTGACTTTCAAGATAGTTGTCCCCGAGTAGCTAAGGCCAATGCGGTGGAGGTGTGTTACAGCCGCTGTCGCTCAACGCATCACATAGTTTCACAACTTGATTTAGGCAAATGCAAAGCTATACCTATCCTTGCCTTATATCTCGGAAGTAATTATTTGTTTAGGCTATATATTTGGGTTAATCGCTGTTAGAGTTGCTAGAGAATCAGTTGAACTGTTTCGCAATGGCCTTGAATCACACTATACACTAACCACTCGACTATCACTGTTGAATCTATACTCGCCCAAGTCGAGTCCAATGCATGATTTAGGTACTAAATACTTGTGTGATTAAATGACCACAACGCCCGGAATAGCTTTAATCATAGCCTACTTGTTAGAGCTCCCCTCTAACAGCTGATATTCAGTGCTTTCAAGACCCCTTATTCATCACAGAACAGTATCTTATTAACTTGGCATATCTAGACCATGAGTTGCTGCAAGCATCCGATTAACTTGAGCATATATAAGCCAAACTCTTGTACTGTATTCGGCCATCCAAACAACAAACACCTCCATTCAACAGCAACTCTTACGACCACTTCTCCCTAATCAACTAACCGAACCACTTTTCACCATGCCTTCTCGTCAAGATGGCTCCAGCTCGGAGGAGAACGGCCACGAGGCCCTCTTCGGCACCCTCCTAGACATCCCTGACAACGCTCTCTTGACTCTCGCATCCAACATCCGCCGGGGCCGCTTCGGTGTCTCTCCCACATCCAGCAGAGTCGTCGACCGAGTCAAGGGCTCCCACAACATCAGCCACATCATCCAGCTCGACGACTTCAAGCTCGTCATCCGTGTCCCCGCTACCGGATGGGGAGACAACTTTACATCTGAGGCTCGGATGGCCATGTATTCCCACGCCGCGACCCTCAACTTTCTCGAGCAAAAGACAACCATCCCGGCTCCCAAGCTCTACCAATACGACACCACTTTCGACAACGAGATCCAGGCTCCATATGTCTGCATGAGTTTCCTGCCGGGAGAGAACCTAGACAAGTCCTGGTTTGACCGGGGCAGCGCCGCGCAACAGCGACATTACCGCACCCTCGAGACTCTTGCTGGCTTCATGGCTCAGCTGTCGTCACACAAGTTCGACAAGATTGGCTCGCTGTACGAGGACGCAGACGGCAACTTCGTCATTGGTCCTGCCGTTGCCGGTGAGCGCAGCAATCGCGGCGTGGCCGTCGTCAAGACGTACGGGCCCTTCACCTCCCCTCAGGACCTCCTTGCCCGGGAGTACTTCCAGGAGCAGCCGATCAACAGCCCGGAGGACCATGCGAAGACCAAGTTGATGGAGTTCATCAAGCCTCTCATCCCCTTCGAGGAAGACCCCGAGGCGGGCTTCGTCCTCCCAAAGCCGGACAACGACCTGCAAAACATCCTCGTCGACGAGCAGGGCAGGGTCACCGGCATGATCGACTGGGACTACGCCGTCACGTCCCCCCGCTGCGTCGGGAACTGCAGCTACCCCGGCTGGCTCTGGCGGGATTTTGATCCTATGCTGTACGGGTACCCCGAGTTCCCCGACGAGGACTCCCCGACGCAGCTGCTCCAGTACCGGCAGTTCTACAACTCCAAGCTCGGATCGGCCCTGCAGCACAGCTCGGACTGGGAGTGGAACGCGCAGTCGCACGTCCGAGAGGCCTTCTGGCTCGCTCTCGGGGATGAGATGTCGCGCTATGAGATTGTCAAGAAGCTGGTGGGCGAGGCGCTGGGGGAGGAAGATGTCGATCACGACATGGCCTTGATCGCGGCGGACCAGTACGAAGAGTCCAAGTGGGCTCATCTGAAGGAGAGGATGAAGGCTCTGTTGTTTTGAGCGTGGGCGTTGGGGGGCCTTGGTCTTTACGATTAGAGCATTAGAAGCTAGACATTAGAGCAACCAACTGGTTCTGCAGTTAAAAAGTCAATAAATAGAAGTTTTCCAAGATTTTGCGGTGGAGTGATTAGAGATAGCTCCCTTTGTGGCATACTATTTCCAGCTCGACCATTTTGTCTTCAAGTGACAGTGCAATTGGCAAACTCTCCATAACATCTTCAAAGAAATCTAACCACCACTCAGCGGCGACTGTTGCGCCTAGTCGCCTCCTCAATCTCAGCCCGCAGCTTCTGAACCGCTGCAAGTTCATAGTTGTCCTCGCACCACTTCTCAAACCGTTCCCCATCGAATCCAGCCGACCCGGCCTCGTACACAACCAAGCCGTCCGCGAAAACACAAGCATACGAGCTCCCATCCAGGATATTCAACGCCAAACCCCGGATCTCGACTTCCTCCTCTTGGTACTGCTGCAGCGTGCCCTCCAAGCCTGCATACTGGCCCTTCAGGTCAAACCTGAAGGTGCTGTCGCGGTACTGGGCGACCCACGAGCCTCCGGCGCCGAGCCAGAGGCTTTGAACCCCGGACTGGGTGGCGTCGGGAGTGACTTGCAGGGCATTGTGGGTGATGTCTACGGGAAGATTCCACTTTTCAGCCCCGTTCACGGTGCGAGCGTAGAATGAGCGGTTGGGGCCGAGGCAGAGAAAGGCAGGGCGCTCGACGTCATGATCGTCAAAGAGATCGGTGACTTGTTCGTAGTCCTCCAAATCGCTGCTGTCTAGAGGCGACAGAGTTAGTTTTCCCTTATAGAAACTACTCTAGGTAGAGATATGGGGGAGTTGTAACTCACTTTGAGCGGCAACGTTGCCGTGACGCATGCGGCGACATCGGAAGAAGCGCTTGTTAGGACCGAGAACGATGTAATCGGTGCTGAACTCCCCGTGTACATGGTCAAAGTCTGGTTCAGGGCTGTCGTCGACGGTAGGAGGAACCCGTCTTTCCAACTTAGCACTGGGTCAGAATCCCAATGTCCACAGAAGCCTCACCCGTAGCTTCGAAAGCGTCCGCTAAAGTAGTAGGCATCTCCACAAAGGCTCATGTTCGGAGATTCGTGAGAAAAGTCTTCGTTGTCGGTCATGGCACCGATCCTGGTCGACGGACAAGGGAGGTTGAAGCCGGTGGTCGTCATGTTGGGGGGCTTGGGGTTTCGGTATCCAAAGGTTGAAGTAGAAAGTGATCAGCTTGCTTTTGCAAAGTCGGAAGAACTCGTTGGAGGAATGGCTCTCGACGGGTACTCCTATCCTTATGAACAGAGCTCACCCAGTGACTTAACCTAGTTCAAGTGGCCTATATCGCCAATCCCGTTTCATGAGGCTAAGTGATCGCTTTGAGTAGACTACAAATGGTATCACAAGGGGCTCGTCAGACACAAGTGATCAGTTAAAGGGCCGACTAATACCTGAGATGAGTTCGTCTCCCCAACGGGGATTTCCTAACTCATACCACGGATCCTTGTGCACTTGTGAGTTGTCCTCCCTTGAAGCTCCGGGAATGACGACGCCGTTGATCAGGCTTCTCCAGGGGAGATCACACATGGTATTTCACAGCTGCAATCGGCTTCACAAAGTGAAACAGCGCCTGCCTGCCTATCAAACAAACATAGATCCATTCTTGGAGGGTATCAATCCGGTCCCACTATCCCCTATACCGACTTGTAATACACAATGACCTCCGTCTTCATTATGAGCTTCCCAAGGCACCCTTATACTCATTATCATGACAATGAACACCAAAAGTCCACATGGGTGAACTCAAGGTAATACATTAGTTTCAAAAACACCCCGACACGTGCATAGCACAAACAATGAAAAAACTCCTTGTCAACCCCTGAATACAAACAAGCCAATCGTCTAGGTAGGAATAAACTTCTGAGAGTCCTTCTCCTGCTGCGAAAACGACTGAGAAAAGGCGGCCAAGCCAGCAACAATGCCGGCCGCCATAAAGAGGACCGAGATGATGGACCAGATGACGCCCCAGCACTGCGAGGAGCCGCCGTACCGCTTGGCAAAGACGCTGGCGTCGGACGAGTTTACTTTCCGCAGGATCAGGTCGTCGCAGATGTCCCAGACGCTGTAGAGTGAGGACATGACGCCGATGAAGAGGACGACGAACCGGAGGGCCTGGGCGTGCGAGATGAACCAGCAGGCGATCAAAAGACCAACGGCCAGCAGGATCGTGAGGATGGTCAGCCAGTCCCGCTTGCCCCACCAGAGAGTCAGGAGGAAGCACACGGCGAGGACGATGCTGGCTATCTTACTGGCGACGATGTTGAAGCCGCAGAACGTCAGGAGGGCGCCGATGATGGAGGAGCCCAGGTAACCGGCGGGCAGGGTGATGGCGCTCTTGCCGCCGATCATGTGGGTGACGCCGCCTTCGTTGGGGTCGAGGCTGATGGACTTGACATGACCTCCGGTGAGAACAGCAGTGATGGCGTGGCCAAACTCGTGAAAGGCAATGACCAGCATCTACAATAGAGTCAGCTAACCAGATCGATCTCATCAACAGGGGGCGGACATACCTTGAAGGGCCAAAGAACCATGCGGACATAGGGGACGTTCCACAGGATAGCAATGACAACGACATAGGCAGCAATAATGCCCAGCGTCACCTGCTGCGTGTGGTTGGGGTGTTCAAGGTTCCGCCGCAGCAGCGCATCATGGTGCACCGCACCGATGCTGTAGGGCTCACTGAGTGCAGGCGCCATGTGTGTGTGTGTTGTGTTGTGTCTCTCTATCTCTTTCTTTTCGATTTCTCCTTCTTTGTTGTCGTTGAATGCGGGGAGTTTTAGCGGTTAGTTATGCGCCTCTAGGTTTCACGTGGGAGATGCAGCAGCAGTCAGTCTTGTCAACAGACGCTGAATCAGATAAACAAACGAAGGAATCAAGGTCTATAGGCTGAAAAGATCAAGCTCTTTAGGATGGATGTACGTGACAAAGTGAAATTTCAAGGAGAGAAAAAAGTTTTCCATCAAGGCGTAGTAGCATCTCCCCCTCCGTCACGCGTAATCATCGTCTTCTTGGCTCCCATTCCTGGTCGAGGTTGACGCGGCACTTAAAAAGAGGCGGAGCTGAAACAGCGCCTCGCTCACGTGTGGCTGGAGAGAAAAGGCCGCCTGCCTCTCCATTGGCCGGTATTAATAGGGCTGGGGTCGTCGGGGCAGCGGCCGTCCAGCGGGCCAGCCCCTGCCAATCATGCCTGGATCAATGCGAAAACGACGTCATTGTACTAGCACCCGTTTGCGCAATGTTCGTCAAACCCAGGAACAAGCGATCATCAAGGGTCCTTCTCGAAGTTGAAGATCAACGTTAAAGTTTTTTCGCTCGACACCATGTCCGTCCTAGACCGTTTCGTTCCGATGCCACCAATCATCCAGAGTCTTAGATCGCTCCACCGTGAAAAACGACATCAAAATGCAACCCAACTCCGTGACAATGTTCCTGAGCATCATGAATCTTGACACATACGTTGAGGCTCCAGCTCGCTAGTCACCGTCTTTCTTGCCCGGTACTTGGGTCGAAAGCCCCAAATCAAACGCCAAAAAATCCTTCGGCATTACGCCCGCCGAGAGAGCATTATCGGGCAAGTTCACCAAACGCTATTAAACACCTATTAATGCGGTCGCAATTGTCAATATCACCAACGCAATATGAGTTTCAAACGTCACACTTCCAATTGACCTGAGTCAATGTTCCCCTCAAGTAAAAAAAAAAAAGCAAGCACCATGAAGCATCCAATTTCTCCTCCCAAGTCATCCTCCCGTCCCCAATCTCCAACAATCCCAGTTCACTTCTGTGGACCCGAACCCCTCGACTGGGAAAACAAGGATTACGAAAAACTCATTCTCATGATCCATGAGCCTTGCTTGACACCTTGAGAAGTTACATTGATAAGATCGCCCAACCACAGCTGAATAAAAGAGAAGCCATGGCTCCCGCGCCGCAGATCCCACCCTTCGAGACCTCGTCGTCACCCATCCTCCAGCGCACCCGTATCGCCCTGGCCGCCATCATGCCCGCCGATTTTGATAAGCAAAGCTACTGGCATAAGCGCTTCGCCACCGAGAAGGCCTTTGAGTGGCTTCTGCCCTCGGCCGATTTCATGCCTCTAGTCGAGCCGGTGCTAAAGCGGCTCGACCCGGCCACGGCCCGGATCCTCCACATCGGCTTCGGCACCAGCGACCTGCAAAACCACTTCCGTTCCCGGGGCTTCCGCAACGTCCTCAATGTCGACTATGAGCCACTCGCCATTGACCGCGGCCGCGACCTAGAGACCCAGGCTTTTGGAGATGTCCAGATGCGCTATGCCGTCCAGGACGCCACACAGCTCGACCTGAAGGAGCAGTTCGATCTGGTTATCGACAAGAGCACCGTTGACGCTATTTCATGCGCCGGCGAGACCCCACTGCGCCGGATGGCCGCCGGCGTCCGCTCATGTCTCGCCAACGGCGCCGTCTGGGTTTCTCTCAGCTACTCTGACACGCGCTTCAACCTCGACAATTTGCCCTTTGACGTTCAAGTCCTTGCCAAGGTTCCCACTCCCAAGCTGTTGCTGAATGATCCGGACATCTACTACTGGTGCTATCTCCTCCGGCCGAAGCGGGATTCCCCTTTGGACTCACCAGCCGCCACAGAGGACAACCCAGCTGGGGAAGGTTAACGCACCGATGCGTAATGCATCAAGACCGGGCAACTGCCAGCTGCATGTACCAGCTATAGTGCCAAGCCTCCCGACTGTCTGGTTCGCATTACGCAGTTGCCACAGCACGATGCTACTTGACGACCTTCACGAGGCTGGTCAAAGCGCCAGCGTCGCATGGCCGGAGGATTTGAGGCCACGCGACTGCACCGAGGGCGCTAAATCCTTCGACGTCACCCAACACCTCTTGTCCAGTACGCCAGGATGGACGTAGAGACAACATAGACGCAAATGCCTCCCTCGCCTATGTCGAGGGTAGTAGTTGGAGGGGAAATGTCTTGGGGTCAGATAGGAAAATAAAGGGAATTAATTGTTTTGGTGGTTGACCAAGCCCTGTTCAAATAGAACGTCGTTATTCATAGCCTTTCCGTCGCCATGCTGGTGCCTTATCCATCCCTGTGTCATAAATGCTTCGTGATCCCATGCCACCTGAACGCCGATATTTCGTACAATCCCAATACTTCTATCCCTCAACGATTCGACGGCCACGACCTAGGTTGTTCCCGAGACGGCCAAGTGTCCATCTCGAGTGTCGACGCTCCACTATCCGTGTCCTTGTGTCGTTTTGAACCATCGAAAGTCCCTGTCTCGACGTCGATGTGATCGTCCTCGATCCTCACCCCTTTACTCCCTCGCTGTAGGTTATCTGCCCAACTTCGACCACTCTTTCGAGGGCTGGTAACAACTGTCACTACGCCAGGGGCCGTGCCAGATGGGTAGGCGTGCGAGGCGGTGTTGTTGTAATAACTACTGCTTTTGGACCGGAAGATGCTTCTGAAAAGAGGTCGCAAGGCCGGGACACTGCCGCAAATTACGCCCAGGTTTGCCTCGACAGCGGTCCAAATCCAGAGGTAGAAGCCCTCCCAAGTGACATCGTACGTTTCGTCGGTCACGTAGTGTGTCCAGTAAGCTCGCATAGAAGCCGCGAAGACAACAACAAGGCCAAGTGAGAAGACCACCATGAGAGCAATGCGTTGTGAGAGGGGTAGTCGCAGCTTGAAGAGTGTTGACAGCGGTAGAGCACAAACGAGCAAGTCGGTCAAAACGGTGGTAATGGCTTGACTCCTACAAGGTGTTAGAGACAGGCCAAGTGATGGGCTAGAAGGAAAAACTTGCAGTACACTTGGGCCCTCAGCAGAGCAACTATCACCACCTGTCAAACTCCAATAGGCAGACATGGGCCTATAAGGGTTAGTTATCCAGTTAGAGTGAACAAAGGATATATACTGAAACATACCGACATTGTGTCCACAAGACAATGAGAAAGATAAAGATGAGCGCGGTAACTATGGCAATCGAGCCATGAGTCAAGCGCCGAAGCCAGGAATGGGCCGGGGCAATGCGGAGATAGGAAACGAGGATCGAGTTCTTTGCAAGACCGGAAGAGAACAAGAAGAGCGTCTGAGCAGCGATAGACACCTGTCGGCCCTTTACTGCTTGAGACTCTTTCAGGTCCCATACGTGGATGTTCCACCCATAGAGCTGAGCCGCAAGGATCACACAGATTGTGACACCAATGCCAAACACCTGCAACCCAGAAAAGTCAGTAAAGGGGGTTGATGATAGCTTTTGCACATGCTCGCTGGATGAGCCGAGGTTCGGAAACTGGGGCGGCTTATTACCATCGCGGCCAACATGAGCCAGTCGTCCAGTCCGCTCTTGTTGACTTTGAATATCCGGACGTAGAGTCGAGCAAGTAGCGTGAGAATAGCAACCGACATGATGGTTACTTCGACAATAAGGAGGGCGGGCCCACGATGCTCAGGGTCGTCGTAGTTTGGCTGCGGCCATGTGGCCACCACCTCGAGTGGTGGATTGCGCATATTTCTGTGATCGTCGACGTAACTTCAAGAGTCCAGGACTCGAAACCGACAAAACGAAAACAAAGATCCGCGGCTGCGGGGGTGGAAGATGCGAAAGCACCATTATAACTATCTGGTGAGCCGATGGTGTCCGTCTCCATGATCACCTCCATGCCGACCCGCCTCCACGCTCGGAACCGAGAGACGAAAGCTAAGAGGATCCCAAGATGCTCGTGCTATGGGGCCGCGTCTGCAAAGCATGCTTACGGGCAGTCTGTATGGTTCTGGAAGCAGGCCTCGAGGTATTTCGGTGTCGCATGACGGTGGACTCTACCAGGCTCCGGTGATGGCTTACAGGGCCAGCACTGGAAGAACGCCATCGGTGGTTGATGCAACGGCGGGGATGCAGGTCTCCAAGACAAGGGACGTCTAGGGCTAGCGCCGGGAGGCGTTGCGGTGCATCGGAGGAATTGACTGATCCATGAGGTTCATTGCCGACTCGGGACCCTGTAGCCGCGCTGGTTCACGGAGCATGACCGAACAAGGTTTGGTCCGGTTCCGGTCTTTCGAGATGGCGATTTTCGAAGAACGATCCGTAGCCGGGGTGTCATGAGAGAAGTCCAGGAGAAACAAAGCCAACGTGGGCCAGGGTTGCAGAAGGCGACGGGGTCGTGATGGGTCCCCAAGACGAGACTCAGTTGGTATCAGGGTGTCACTGGCTGAGAAGCTTCGGCGCCGATGGAGACGAGAAGGACCGAAGAGACTCTGTCAGCAATGACTTTATTGCACCTGGTCCAACCATCCGTCTGATACCGTATTAGCAACTGTCGACTGTAAGGACAGATATCTTCAACTGGTTGACCATCTAATCAGGGGGTTGTTGGTTCTCTGCTCCATCCGTCGAAATAGGCCAAGATCAGCTCCAAGAAAGAAAAAAAACACTTGGACCCTGTGAAGCCCACCACAGTTGCTTCATCAACACTACACTCAACCCGGGATCTTTCTCGGCAACTAGAGGAGAACTTACTTACCTAGGTATGATGCATCTGGCTCAGCCGGGCAAAAAGGCACGAGTGCTTGTGCGCGCCACCGTACGACTTACACGAAAGGTGGCGGGCGACAGGGACGTGCTGCCAGGGGCAAAAGTGTGAAAAGGGTGGTGGTGTGCAAAATGCCCTGCATGTCACAGTTGTCGACATAAATACCAGCCCAGCTCGAGTAGGAGACTTCTCATGAGCTGCACCAAGATTTCTATCAGGTGGGACTGGTGTGCAGTCTTTTCTGCAACCCCCGTGGAGGCGGACCAGGGGTCTTTGCTTGGTATTGTCCATCATTCGCCCGGAGGGTCCCCGCGCCTCGTGGCTTCGAAGCGACCTTGTCGCCCACCTTGAAGTTTTCAAAACTTGTCCAGGGCCTGCCTGATGTGAGGTTTTCTCTGACAGATTGTTTCTCTCAAGGAACGGATATACAAGCCTAAAGAGTGTCCCAAGCCCGGGTGGGCAGTCCACAGCTTCCAGGCCTTCTTGGTCTTGACTATTGAGGACCTGTTCTCCGATGGTCTCGCGATGGTGCCAGGTGGGAAACGGACAAGAGTTAGATGATGACGATGATGGCATCGCTTAATTAACCCAAAGCTCGGTTCCAGGGGAAATTACTTTGTAGATCGAGATGTAGAGATGACATCCATCCGTCCATCCCACAAAAAAAGACACGATGGGGGGCCTTGACCTGAGGCACAACCTGAGGCAGCGCAAGACCCTCGGTCTCGATACTCGGGAAAGAGCAGCGCACGGCCATGGCCACAACTGAAGACGGTGCCTGATTACCCAGCACTCTGGTAATAGAAATACAGCTTCCTTCCCAGTTGGGATTTTCATTTTCAACCGCAAAGCTTGGTGCATGTCACTTATTTAAAGTCCAGGCGATCGACACTTACCGAAAGAGGCAGGCACCCGTTTTTTGACACTTCTTCAAAACCTCGCCTCGGCAGGGGGAACAAGACAAGGATTCAAGCCGCCCAATGCTACCCCGGGATTTTTCTTTGCTTTTTTCTCTCTCTGCTTCTTTGCTCATTTTGTTTGCAGCGAATGAATCGAGTGAAACGCAGAAGAATCTTCACCAGGATATGAATCCTTGATCGCCCGAATCCCTGGTGCATCTTGTCATTAGGAGATGGGGGAACAGTAATTATTCCCGCAGGACCCAAGCAAATTTTATCATGATATTTTGTGGCAATTCCAGAGAATCTCATTCTGTATACCGAGGAATAAAAGTCTTGGCCAGTCTTATTCATTTCTGGTTTCTATGGGTCCTGAGCCTCGCAAGGTTGTCTAACCCTACCCATAGGGCCAGCAGGTAGTTTGGAATAACCTCTCCTCTCTATTCCTGTAATTTTCGTAGAAACTCATAGATATGATCCATCTGCTCAGGGACCTTAAACCAATGCCCCTCTTGTTCTGCACCTGTATACTCTCTCCAATCGACACGACCCCCAGCTCGACCTAAGATCCGTGCTGCCTGCCGTCCCAAGTCGACGTCAACATAGGCATCATCGATACCATGGCCCATGAGAATAGGGATCGTCGCGAGATCGTGAACAGGTGATCCCATCATATCCCGAGCAAACTCAAAGTCGAGGTCATCTCCTTTCAACATCTTCTCAACCTCGTCCCCAAACGGCATCCAAGTGCTACTCCCCACAAATCCTCCCATCCACTTTGCCAGATCATCACCCTTCTGTTCACCGATCAATGACAAGACCGTCCACATCCCAACAGCTCCTCCTTGACTGATCCCTCCGAGTATCAGCCTCCCCTTCTCCCCGTCCCCCAACCTTTTCCTCTCCTCCTCCAACACCGCCCTCACATATCCAACCGCCTCCTTCAACCCCTCTTCATCCCCCTTCCCATCTCTTCCGTCCTTCAACTCAAACCACATGGGCATAAACTCTTCAAACACTTGACTCCAAACCTCCCTCGCCGCGGGGAAAACCCACCGCCACCCCGGCAGCGCCTCCTGCAGCGACCGCCCGTCAGATAAGAGGGACGAATCCATCAACTCTTCCGCAAACTCTTCGGCCCCGCTTCCCCTGCCATGAAGAAACACCATCGTGTGCGAGTGAGCATAGTCTGGATGCGAGTCCAACACATGCGCGGGGCCATATCCCTGTCGTGACATCGACGGCGCCGTCGCCGGGTCTGGGGCCGAGTGTAAGCCCGTGGCCTCGGGCTGGGCTAGGTGCGAGCCGCAGGTTGCATTGCAGCGATCATCATCTGTCATCTCGGCTCCTCGGGTGGCGCTGTCACAAGCGAAAAGGAGACAGTTCTTCGGCAGGAGCTATTTTTCTTGTTGCCTTCGCATTAATGGAGGAGAATCTTTCAGCCTCCCGAGCCGGGCGGAGCAGAAATGCGCGTAGGTTACAACTGTGGCTGACTAACACCGAGGGCTCTGATGTGGATGAGCTTTGTGTAACCTGCACCCAACACTGGACAATGTAATGGTTCTCAACTCAAGCATGGTAACTCTGCAATTAAAGACTAAACAGTAAAGGAAATACTTGACTGCCCACGGGATAGTGCTACAGTCTATCCCAGTGCCACCAATGCCAACAAGCAAAGGGTATTCCAAGGAATCCAACTCCAAGACGCCGCCCAAGATATATACACCTGTTACGTAGTACATCCAACACCCAAACGCACAAAGCACCAACTACGAGCATTGCCCCAAACCATCTCCTTCCTCGGCCCTTACGCCGAGCTGCTGCGCTCGGGCTTGGCTACCGCCTCAATCGAAGGTGCGTCCAGCTGGTACAGCGGCGGCATCGGATCCGGGTTTCCGCCCATGATTCGCTGCAAGTACCAACCCAAGCGCTTAGCGTAATACCTGGCATGATCACGGTTCCGGATGCTGAAGACGAAATCAAGCTCCTCCAATGTCAGGGCCTTGGTTTCTGGGAGAAGGAAGTATGCAAAGACCCAGCCGGCCGTGTTCCACGAAGCATACCAGAAAAACGCACCGGGTGCGCCAAAGCTTTGCTCCATGCGAGGCCATGTAAAGCTCAGAAGGAAGTTGAAAGCCCACGTTATGGACGTTGCTGAAGCCATGCCAAGCGCCCGAATGTGCAGCGGGAATGCTTCCGCGCTGTATGTGAATGGAACTGGGCCAAGGCCGGGAGAATACACAGCCATAAAAATGTAGATGCTAGTCGCAAGGAGAGCCAGTCGAGTTTGGGCCGCCTCAATGAAGAAGTTTGCGCCGGTCCAGAACAAACAAAGACTCATGAGTGGGAACGTAACCAGGAGAAGGTTGCGACGACCAAATGTGTCGATGGTCCAGATTGCAGGCAACGCGAAGAGCCAGTTGATAGCGCCGCCGCCGAAAGAGGCCAGCAGAGCCTGCGGGCGTGTATATCCTGCATCCGTAAAGATCTGGGTGCTGTAGTATGCGATCACGTTGACTAGCCATGTGTTAGCACATCTCCTCATCCTCAACTTTCAGATGGTTACTTGCCGCCACAAAACTGCTGCATCAGCATGCAGAACCACGAAGACTGAGCAGCCCGCCAGTTTCGTCTAACTGTGAAAAACTCCTTCCAGAGGTTGCGGCCCTCCTTAGAGCTCTGCTCAACTTGCAAGAACTTCCAGGCCAGATACATATCGCGAGCAGCTTGCAACTCGGTTCTACGGAGCTTCGTAAGCGATATAAATGCCCTTCTAAAGTCTCCCTTATCCATGTACCAGCGAGGGCTCTCCGGAAGACAGTAGACAAGGGCGCCCACAATCAACGGCGGGAAAGAGGTCGAGCCAATCATCCATCGCCAGGGAGAGTGCTCATCGGGCCATTTCAGGTTCTGGAAGGCAAGAGAAGAAGCAAATCCAATCATGATTCCAAACGCCGTCCACATCTGCCACATCATGGTGAGCGCGCCACGAATCGTCTTGGGGGCGCACTCGGCGGCATAGACAGGGGTAGTGCTTGATTTAGCACCCACAGCGAGACCGAGAGTGAAGCGAGCAAGCAAGAGACAAGTCCAGCTATTGGCAGCAGCCTGCCAGATACCGGTGATGAAAGCAAATAGGCACGAGAAGGCGATAGTACCACGACGGCCAATCCAGTTGTTCAAGGGGGCGTTGAGCCAGCATCCGATGAGCGCGGCAGATGCGTATGGCGCGCCGTTGGTCAATCCTTGCATGGCTTTGTCCCTGATATTGAACTCGTCAAAGTAGAAACTCTAAAGTCATGTTAATAAAATCTGTCGCTTATTCAAGTGGGCTACGTGTTTGCATACCTGAGCGCCATTGATAACAGTCTGGTCCATGCCCTGTACGATGGCACATCCCGCGCACAAAGCGCAAAGGAAGTAGAGCATCTTTGGCTGAGCTTTCCAGCGGTGCTCGTCTTCATAGCGGAGGATATCCTTTTCGGCGTCGGTCAACTCGTCCACTGCCTCGTACCCCTTGGGTGAATTGATGACTTTGGCCAACAGGGCTCCTTTGCGGAAAGTATGCATATGAGCAAGTAGACCCTTCTCGTGCACGAAACCGTCGGCATCTTGGAGAAGCTCGCCGTGGCTCATATGAGCCAGTGGGTTCTGAAGGACCGCGGTTGTTAGTCCATGGCCGCCATCATGGGCCTGAACTTCCTCCGAAGAAGTGTTGAACAGAGACTCGCGAGGAGCCTCCTTGCTTGTCATTGTATTGCCCTCGGCAGGGAGTGGGTGTCGAATGCGAGCGTCGAGAAACGAAGCGACGTGGTGGCCAATGAGGTCCTAGAGCGATGCAGTATAGCAGACAGCAAAGGATAATGCCCAGCGTTAGCGGGCAAGTATGCTTGATGTGTCAATGTTGACTGACGATACAACGTTCGATGCTTAGGGGGGCAGCGTCTTGCTTTATACTGAACCGCAAAGAACCAAAAAGCCAAATGACCCTCCTGCATGGACTGCTAAAAGCTTCTTGCCGGGATAAACTCTGCCAGTGCCGCGATGCAGGTGCAATATCGGAGCCCCAAGGAGCAGACTTTAGGATGGATGATGATGATGAAGAGTTTGAGTACCATCGTGAGAAATTCGCACCAAGGCAGCAGTTTCTTCAATGTTCTTGACTTTTCTTGCAGCTCCTTCCGCTGCCTCCTTCCCTCGTGGTTGATTGACAGTGCTCAAAGGCTGGAGAGTGTGGGACATCGGGGACGAATGGGCCGGAATGGCGGGCCAAGAGACAGAGCCTCACGATGGCTTCAAGGTAGATTCGGTTAGTATTTCGCCGAAGTAGCTACCCAGCCTCGTCTCGGAGAGACAGCGTGGCTCCCAATGAGTGTCCAGATTGCCAAAGCAGGCCGAAACCTAGAGCCTCTTTCCGTTGAACATCTGATGTGGAGAGAGCCTTCTCCAGGCGCAGCCTGACGTTGAATGGGGCCGCTCATGAGCATCTCCGGCGTCGATTGGGTCTTTTTAATGGAATTGACTTTGATCCAAGCATGATGGAAGCTTGTAATAGACACCAGACACCCCACGGGGAATGAACCAGCCGAGCAAAGTGAAAAGTATGAATGGCCGGTTGGCTATGAAATCCAATATAGGGTTTCCTCGAGCAGCAAGGCGTATGTATCCCAAGTTTCTCTTGACCCCTCTTCTCCAACACACAGGTGAGACTCAACTTAGACCATCTGGAAGATATCACCTGATGGGACAATCCATGAAGCCTGGAGGGTCATCAGGGTCAAAGTACCCCTGGTCCAAATGCTTCTGACACACCCAAATTTCCTCGCTGAGCACCCGCTCCTGACACGCTGGGGCATGGCATTGATGCCACCCAACCTCGTGAGTTGCCTTGTGAAGACCCGCAGACTGCAAGTCTTTTTGTGTGTAGTCCATCTTTCCAAGTATTGATGTTTTTATATTCAACGAGGGCAGGTCGTCGATACTTTGCTGGACGGTCGTTGGAGAATCGCTGACCAGTTTCCCTGTCCCATCCTGCGCATCCATCGAGGTATGGTTCGACGAAGCAGGGGCATCGCTATTCTTTTTCCGCCTGGGCAAAACAGTTCGCCAGTTGAGCATCGACCAGATGCGAGAGTGCCTCCTAGTGGCAGGCGACGGAGTAACTTTCTCGGCAGTAGACCCTTGGGGTGGGCTGGTGAGAGGCTCTGACTTTTGATGAGCTGTACATAATCCTGATATAGAATCTTCGTCTCGTTTCAATAGACAATTAGGGATGGTGCACCGGTGTCGGCTGCATAGATTTGCAGGCATGTAGAAGAAATCGTAACCGTTTTTTGGCCCGAGACATATTTCACAGCGGCTATCGCTCTGTGAACTAGGAGCTCCAAGGTTCCTGTGAACTGTACATAGCCCAGGTTCGCCCTCTGAATTATTGTCGTCACGTTTCAGCGGACAGTTGGGGGCAGTGCAGCGATGTTGACTGCAGAGGTTGCTGGACGTGTAGATGAAATCGTAACCCTGATTTGTGCCTAGACATACCTCGCAATCACCAATAAACTCACGGGCTGGAGAGGCGGTAGTTGGTTCAGGTCGGGCTGCTCCTATGTTGGGGGACGTGTGAAGTCCACAAGTAAAACCATCACCGGAGGAATCTGGCTCTCGTGGGCGAGAGCAGCTACCGTGAGTGAACTGATGACGCAAGCAATAGTGCCTTTGTTCAAAGGGTGTAGCGTCTTTGTTTGTCAAGGAGGAAAGGCCTTCCCGGTAGCAAGTATAGCAATATGGATGGTTTGGAAGGTTGATGTTGGAATAGTGTGAAGGCGCCTCAACTTGGGAGGACCGTTTGAAGACGGCCCGCAGAGTGGCCATGATAGATTAAGCTTAATGAGAAATCCCAAATACAAGATCAAGCATCCGCCTACAACATAAATACGGAATGTGCGAACATGCTCTCTTCTGCCTGTTGAGGTTATGGCTCAGCCTCACAACTAGCGCCGCAAGTATGCCTCATGATGTGACATGCCAGGGTGCACCGCACGCAACGCCTGTCGGTTCATCAGCCCCCGCGCTTTGTTCAAGAAATTGAATGGTGCTAGAACCGCGATGAAAGCTGGGTTACCCTTTCATCATATTGCTCTTTGCATACAGGCAGCACATCTAACACAAAGTGAAGTGCAGTCCCGGCATTTACTCTCCCCCGTTTCCCGACCGTTAGATGGCCAGGGATCAAAAGCAATCCACTCCAAGGCGCTAGAGAGCTCAGTGCCTGGCGCCAAGGAGCAGGGGCGCCCAAGTGTTGAGCGTCTATTCAAGAGATCGCATAAGTCTTTGGCCTTATTCTAGGCACGCCTCAAGATTGCATATATCTAGTCTATACAAACAAAGGCGAAATGCCAAAGCAACGGTTAGCGTGTTTATTCGCAAGGTGCACAACGGAACAACGTGGTCCCAGTTAGCTGAAGGTTCAGGGTAATCGAATCTCGAACCGCTGAAGAAATGCAGGCAATTAATCAGCCTCCACCAACAAATCCACCAGGGGTCCAAAAGATCCATCATCATGGAAACCACGAATTCCTCCCAGCGGCTCAAACCAACCAGTGACCATCGTCCATGTAACATAAAGTGGCACCCCCGTCTTTCTCAGCCCTTGCCAGCGAAACAATGCGACCCGCCGGACGATTCGAGACTGTGAGACTGGGCGTGCCTGGCATGTCCCAAAGCAAGTGGTTGCTGGGTCAACGGTGCTACGTAACCGTTTGTTTGGGATGACCCAAGCTTCTCCCCAAGCTCTCATCGACCCCCCCACCATATCATATCCGCAACCATATCCGTCCAAAGATCCGCTCATTCCGGCTACTGTGCGACGCCTCGTGGAAGCAACGTTTGGGACATATTGTGTTGCTCCGCTCCTTTGTCTCTGATCAAACTACCTCGTCCCTTCTCGATTTGCTCTGCATGCCGGAGCTTGCATTGTTCGTACCAGCCAAGTCGCAACGCCTCACCTTCTCTCGCCTCGTATAGATCAAGGTTTCGACTATTACACGCCGGTATCACTGAACTCTATCTATCAGCGCGTCCAGTTCTTCGTCATACCTCTCCTCAAGAGAGCCCGAATATCATTCTCGTTTCCAGCGGCGCAAGCCGTTGAGGAACGCCAGCCGTCGTCTCGCAAACATCCTCGCCCTTGGCCTCCAATCGCCAACCTCCAATCTTCCGTCCTGTTGCAGCTACCCGCGTCCACATTCCAGCCTCCAAGTCAACCTCCGAATCACCCGCCATGGACCCAAACATGCCATCGCGTCCACCCGATTACAGCCTCCCGCCCTATGATGACGAGGACCTACATCACACACCTACCGGGCATAGTCCCGCAGCTGTGAGACTGTTGACATCCGTTGAAGAACCTTATGATGCTCGCACGTATGTACCGCCCTCACCCCCCAAGCAAACCCCTTCACATCCTCCTCCTTCTACTTCACCTCCAAAGGCGTTGCCTTCTCCTCTTGAACCGCCAGTAGCGATTCCGCCGCCATTGTCTCCTTTGGCTGCAGATCCCAAGATGTCTCCAGACAAGGGAAAGCAGGCATCCGGGTCGAGTCCTGACCACCTGGATGACCTTAAGAAGAAGACCACAGGGGAGGAGGAAGACTGTCTATCCCCGCTCCCTCCATCATACTCCCTCACCATGACCGAATCCCAATCCCTACTATCCAGAAAGCCAATCACTGGGGGACTCTCTGCAAAGTTGCAGAGCAAGAAGAGCAAGAACAACATCCACGTTGCCTTTGCAGATATCCCTCAGGATCTGCCTGTGATTCCGGATGGGATCAGCGAACGGCGCAAGCAACACAAAGAGCAACAGCACGGCCTGAGTCAAGGCCCTCCCGTACCACCGCGGCCACACACACAGTTGAAATCAGTAGAGAACGACCACTCACATGAGAAACTTCCCAGAATCCGAAGCCCCCGAAACCTCAACTACCAACCGAGTGTCCGTTCATCAAGATCCGGCTCCATCTTCGATGATGCTCCCTCAATGGGCCCCCCTGACGGGTCTTACATCTCGTACGGCATGCACGATGGTGGCTCTCCTCAGCGGCCGTGGACCCCTTCTTCGCGCCTGTCTGATCTCTCAAGGTCTGACCTTTCGAGGCCGCCCCCATCCGCTGGCATGTATGAACCGTCCGACCTCAATGGCAGTCCTCGACCAGGAACTCCGTCGTCCAGATATGGCGGTAGCCCTCGACGCCCGCTTCCGCCAGCACCGCTCTTCTCGAACTCTGCGCGACACTCTCAAGCCTTTGCAGATGATGCGACTGTGTCTATCCCTCTACATGATCAACACGACGACGATGTGTTTGGGCCAGAATCCGACCTCAGTGACGCACGACCTCAGCCGGTAGACCGCAGTTCATATCTTTCGTCCGACTCACAAGACACACTACACGAGGATCATGAAGACTACGACAAGGTTGAGCACTATGGTCCGGCTCCAAGTGGTGCCCAAGAGCGGAGAGGTGTCCGCGCCCCCCAGATGTCGAGGAAAGAGGTGCAGCTCATCAACGGTGAGCTGGTGCTGGAGTGCAAGATCCCCACGATTCTGTACAGTTTCTTGCCACGACGAGGCGAGGTTGAGTTTACACACATGCGCTACACTGCTGTAACATGCGATCCCGACGACTTCGTTGAGAGAGGATACAAGCTGCGGCAGTCAATCGGCAAAACACTTCGAGAGACGGAGTTGTTTATTTGCATCACCATGTACAACGAGGATGAGATCGGCTTCACACGCACAATGCACGCCGTCATGAAGAACATCTCACACTTCTGCTCTCGATCGCGCTCTCGTACCTGGGGCGAGACGGGCTGGCAGAAGATTGTCGTTTGTATCGTCTCAGATGGTCGTGAAAAGATCCATCCTCGCACACTGGACGCTCTCGCAGCCATGGGCGTCTACCAGCACGGTATTGCCAAGAACTTTGTCAACAACCGTGCTGTTCAGGCGCACGTCTACGAATACACGACTCAAGTCTCTCTCGATTCGGACCTCAAGTTCAAGGGCGCCGAAAAGGGCATTGTTCCTTGCCAAATGATTTTTTGTCTGAAGGAGAAGAACCAGCGCAAGCTCAACTCACACCGATGGTTCTTCAACGCATTTGGCAAGGCCCTCAACCCCAATGTCTGCATCCTACTGGATGTCGGCACTCGCCCTGGCGGCAACTCGCTCTATCATCT
>JABFFE010001038.1:0-57940 GCA_013623625.1 Fusarium setosum | reverse complement strand
TTGCCATTTGGATCGAATTATAAGAGTCCTGCCTTCTTCCTCCATGGCTGCTGCTAGCCATCACAGCCAACGACATCATCAACCACACCATCAACCACCACAATGCAGATCATCTACCTGCAAAGGCACCCAAAGAACATTGCCGCCGCCGAGCGATACCGCCGCGGCATCCCTATCGACAAGGACCAAGCCCACAAAGTCCTTTATCAGCATTTCAACAAAAGCATCATAGAACCACTCCCCATCTGGTTGTATGTATCATCCCCAAGCTTTCACTAGATATCCAAAGGATAATCCTCACTTATTTCTTGATCCACAGTTATATACTAAAATGGCCCAAATACCCAGTTGATGATAGCATCTCATTCGTATTGTGTCGTACCCATGCAGATCGCACGCTGGCTTAGTGGAGCAGAAGAAGCAGGTTATATACACATATGCAGCAGACGAAATTCCCCCAACAGAGAACCTATTCAATCTTTCCAAGATTATGCAGCAACTTCCTCTGATGTTACAGGCATTGTCTGCCGGCTCAGTGGCACGTTTGATCTCGACAAGTTGACATCAGCATCCTTGTACTCAATCCCGTTGGTTGCATTCCCGCCGTTTGCCTGCTTTTCCGCAGCCTCGGTGATCTTGGCCTCCAGTTTCTCATCATGCTCAGCCACGAGATCATCAGGCAGTTTTGCCAGAGCTTGGTCCAAGTCTTCGATGATGTCTCGGACATCTTCCGTTCCTACAGAGAAACGGATAAACGCCTAGAATAGTTAGTCGATCACTTTCGTTTCCCCCTTTTTGGAGGTTTATATCAAGCTTACAGGAGTGATGCCTGCCTCACGCCTGTCATTTTCGGACATGATGACATGGGTGGAGTTCCATGGGTGCGTCGCCAATGTTTTCGAGTCGCCCACGCTAGAAGTTCATGTTAGTGCTCCATTCCAGATTAACAGACCAACCATTCTTCCGACTTACTTTGTCTGGTGAGAAATGATTTTTACGAAGTTCAGCAGCATTTTGCTCGCCACATCGCCGCCCTTAGGGCCAAAGGCGAGCACACCACCGTAACCTCCCTTGAGGTACTTGTTTGCATTCGCGTGATACTGGTTGTTCTCGAGGCCTACACAACTTGGCATCAGTGACTGTCAATAAAACACGCCTAAATGTATGTCACTCACCAGGGTAGTTGACCCAGGCAACTCTAGGATGAGCTTCCAAGAAGCGTGCAACGGCCATTGTGTTCGTAGCATGGCGCTCACAGCGCAGACTCAATGTCTCCATGCCGATGAGGAGCTGTTGTGCTGATGCTGGGTTAAGAGCTGACCCAACTTCCATCAGAATGTCCAGCCTCATGGCCATGGCAAAGGCAATATTTCCGAATGCCTTCCAGTACGAAAAGCTCATGGGCCCGTCTTTCTGAAGCATCTTTGGGAAGCGGTCGCCAGCCTCACCCCAGTTGAAGGTGCCGCAGTCGACGATGACACCGCCGACGACAGTGCCGTGGCCGCCCATCCATTTAGTAGCTGAGTGCAAGATGATGTCGGCACCAAAGTCAATGGGTCGGCACCAAGTTCCGCAGGCACCAAATGTGTTGTCCACCTAATTATTTATGATGTGAGAAACATTGTCTATGAAGATGGGACGTCAATAAGGGAATACTTACCACGAATGGTAGCCGGTTTGCATGTGCCAAATCAGCTAAACCTTGCAGGTCAGGCACGCTGCACCGTGGGTTTCCGATAGTCTCGACAAAAAAGAGCTTGGTCTTGTCATCGATGTACTTGGCAAACTCCTCTGGGGTTTCCTGTCTGGCCCACTTGACTGTGATTCCAAGACGGGGCAGGAGTGTCTTGAAGAGGCTGTAGGTGCCACCGTAGAGGTTGATGGAAGCGACAATGTTGTCACCAGCTCCTGCTAGACAAATAATGGTGTTGAAGATGGCAGCCTGCCCTGAGGCTGTGGCAACTGCCGCTGTGCCTCCTTCAAGAGCTGCAGATCGCTTCTCGAACACCGCAACAGTAGGCTTGAGACGCACTCGTTAGTATTGTAATGGAGCGAAGCCAGGTCACAGTCGATACTTACGTTAGAGATGCGACTGTAGAAGAACCCTCCCTCCTTCATAGAACAGATCCCCCTAGCGTGTTCACTGTCTGTGAAAATGAACGACTACAACGCATGTCAGCTACTGAGTCCCATCAGATAAAACATCGCTACTAGAAACTTACCACACTGTTGTAGATGGGCACAGCTCTCGCATGGGTCTCCTTGTCAGGCCGGTGCCCTCCATGGACCTGGATAGTATCATAGCGGAACCCATCATCGAACCTTTCGGTCTTGTAGGGCTGAAGGGGATCATGCGGAAGGCCATTAGCAAAGTTTCCGTGGGTCCCGTTTGTATGGGTAGCGCCGTTTCCGTTAGTTTCTGTCATGGTGTTTAGAGTTGGATTGTCTTTGTTCCCGGCTTTTTGCTTTTGCCTGAACCGATTTGTGTATGCAAAGACTGAGATAACCAAGTTGCATCACAATAGCACGAAAGTTTATGTCGGCATGATAACTGTCGTCGCAGCTCGGTATGTTTCCTAACTCGGCAATCCCATGGTTTCGGGGCCGCGCACCAATCGGACCTTTGCTATCTTAAGCTAGCCCCATCCCGAGTCTTCGAACTGGCACTACATTTCCGTCTATTCATACATACAAATCTATGTCTTCAATTGTGCTGGCGACTGTTAAAATGCACCAGTTGCTCTAAAATTGATACGACAATTCCCCGCATTGCAGTTGACCGACGCGTCAAAATGGGGATAGTCCTGGATATTACACACCTCCCGGCGCTTTGCCATGCCTTTCGTCAAATTACGAAGACCGTGCCAACGGCCTACCTGGTCATTACGGGGTGTTTAATGCTCTTGGGTTATGCATATCTCCACAGAAAAGACCAACGCCTCGTGCCGGGAGTGATGGTGGTGGGCGGAAACGATAAACAAAGCATCAAGAAGAATCGCGAAAAGTTCCGACAGCATGCCAAAGAAATGCTGCAAGAAGGCTATAAGAAGGTACCTATGTCATGTAAGCTTGATGAAAGTATAATCTGACACCTTCAGTCCGGCGGCGACTTCTTCTATATCCCTAGCCCGCTTGGCGAGCGTTTGATGTTACCATTGAGATATCTTGATGAGCTCAAGACCGCTCCAGTGGACCATGTAGATTTTGTGGGGACGTTTATTGAGGTGAGAAGCCTTGAATATTAAATGACTAGAGAACAATTATTAACCAAACAAGATGTTTGAGGGTAAATACACAACCATGGGCAGTCGATCTACGCTGCACCCCCGCGTCATCAAGGCTCAGTTGAACCAACATCTAGGTATGTTTGGGCTATCACCAAAAGTAGTACCCTCTAGCTAAAAGTCTATCTGCAAGCCGATGTGATGCCTGCCGTGCAGGAAGAAATTGCCGACTCATTCCAAGACCTATTTCCCAAGTGTGATGGTAAGCTATTCGGCCAACATTTTTTGCGCAGTTACTAACCGTAGCAGATTGGACGCCTGTGCCGGTGGTTGATATCATGACTAAAATTGTTGCAAGAGTATCCAGCCGCATGTTTGGAGGCACCACTCTATCACACAATGAGAAATGGCTCGAGGCGTCTGTCAACTTTGCCATCGACGGATTCTTCGGTGCTCAGAAGCTCAAGCAATATCCAGAGGTACTGAAGCCATTTGTGGCTCGTTTTCTCCCCGAGGTCCGGAGGATTGCCTCCTACTACGCCACTGCTGAAGAAGCAGCCATTCCAATGCTCGAGGCTCGTCAGCGCACCGGGGAGAAAGTGGCTGATCTACTATGCTGGATGGCAGACCAAGCCGAGGGCGAGGAGAGGCAGCTCAAGTTCCTCGCTGGTATCCTGCTGAAAGTCAGCTTCGCCGCGATCCACACTAGTGCAGCAGCCCCAGCTCAGCTGATATTCGACTTATGCGCCCATCCTGAGGCCATCGAGCCACTACGGGCGGAGTTGGATAGCGTTTGCGGTCCGGATGGCCAGATTGGCAAGTCTGGATTTCACAAGATGGTGAAGATGGATAGCATCATGAAAGAAAGCCAGAGATTCAACCCTCTCCTTCTCAGTACGTTGCCGCCCATAACCCAGGAGTTTTACCAACTTATGAGAGTGAATATCAGCTAACTAGAGAACTAGTTACCTTTGAACGCATCGTTCATAGGCCGTACACTCTTTCTTCCGGGTTTTCAATCCCAGCACACACAACCATTGGGATCCCAACTCAAGCCATTACCATGGACTCATCCTTGTATCCCGACCCCGAGAAGTTCGATGCTTTCCGCTTCGCCAAGCTTCGTGCAGCTGAGCCAGAGCTAGACGGACGCTCGCAGTACGTCGCTTCCAACACATCCTCGATGAGCTTTGGATATGGACGGCATGCATGTCCTGGGCGTTTCTTTGCTGCGCAGGAGATTAAGGCCATTATGAGCTTCATCCTTAGGGAATACGACATGCGATTTCCTGAGGGGCAGACACGCCCTGAGAGCTTTCCTGCTGAAACACAGTTTCTGCCAAACCCAGCCGCGACAGTCGAGTTTAAGCGGAGGGTAAGGTAAATAGCGGCAATTCAGCCAACTGTGGGCAGGTACTAGGGTTTTCCGGTTGTTGATTGTTTTCGGGCTGCCCAGGAAACCGAGACGATAAAGCGTGAAAGATTATGTATAAGCGTACTACAGGATGTAATTGAGTTTGATTCAAGCTTCTAGAGAAGCTATGATAGAAACATGGGATTACTAACAACTATGCGAGTTTAGGAGTTAGAGGTTATGACTCAGAAAGCCAGCCGGCTTACCCAACCATCTGTTCGTCATTTTAACACTCTTTCTGCATGCAAGTCAAAACTTTATCCTTGGCAGAAGATACTTTGCCCTTTGTAAGTAACTCGGACTGCCGACGTCCAGGACATAGTCGTATGACGCACTCACCTGGTGTTTACACCCAGCGGCTATCAAGCTTCTCCCGCTCTCATAATATCCAACTAAAACATCTAGCAAATTACTTCTAAGTATCCGAACTCGGCGACTATGCCAATGTTCCTAGATCTTAATATGTATCTCATCTTATTCCACGCTCTCGCAAGGCATGAAGTTGGTGAAATTTATATTCCATTGAATACTGTAGCTCTAGAAACCATGCTAAAATCAAGTATCAAACGCGAGTCTATTTCCCGAATCATTGATTTTTCAAAGCCATAGTAAAGAGTTGTTAGTTGTCTGTTCCAGTTGAGACGGACTTGCGCTAGCTGGTCATTGGCTCCACAGGCGTCCACGGGCCTGTTATGGCGGCGGGACTCTTATTAGTATTATGTAATCATCTAGCTCTTATCTTATCTTCTTATCATATCAGTCACGGTTTTGCTAACTAATGTATGTGCGCTCCCGGGTAGGTTCTCTATAATATAATGATTGCTTATATTTTATTATTACGCCCTTGAAATCTATTTTTTTAAGTAAATTATAGCTATTAGGATATATTACTCTAGTATAATTTATTTTATTATTTTCCTGCTTTAATTTGTTTATTTAAATAGGAACTTATGAAATGGGACTTAACTATAAATATTCAAGTTATATGTATATAATTTCATATAAAACTTTAGGCCTGCTATTTCGTTTCAGTCTATTAAAGCTAGTCTGCTGTTGTCGGCGTGTCACGGCGCAACAATTAAATTTAAACCTACGCGGGCGCCTATAGAGGTTCATCGAGTTCGAGTGCCTTTAACTATGACCTGCGTACAGATTGAAGCTCCGTCTTCTACACTTCTTGACCCACCGATTAACGACTCCCATCCACGCCCAGGCCAGCGCGTAAAAACGCGTTTCTAACTACGCGTCAGCACACGGCTCAATGAGGCTGCATAACTTTAATGCCAGTACATAACAGAGCATATTTAATCGATGACATATGGGCACCGCCACAGCACATGAGTTGGTGTGGTGCTACGCGCCCAGTGGCTGTGCGCTAGCCAGGCACAGCGACGCGTCTCGCAAAAGAGTGGTGACGCACTGTTTGTGGCTACGCCTCACCACCTGGCTCACCATCAGCCGTTATCAATACGAGCTGCAGACATGACAGACGGCACAATGGTTTAGTGCCCATAAACGACTCACCAGCGGATACCTCTGCAACCTGATGTTGAGTGCGGCGGCATGTCCGGAGCGTCGCCTCCTCGACCAGGACATCCACCCCCCAAGCCGGTCACCAATTGGCCTTCACTCGACACGATTGAGCCCTTTTTTTGCACCGAATTTCTTTGCTCACATCTGCCTACTTCTATAAAAGCTTGTCGTTTCTTTGAGCTGGATAGCGCCTCATCATGGTGGCACGTTATGAAAATTCGAGATGCATCCGCGCAGCATTGTTTAATTTACCCCGTAACCTATTTCCTCTGGCTGAGCACGTGCATTTGGACTTGAATAACCTAATAATGTGTGAATAAGAAATATCCAGGAAACATTGACTTGTTCGATGCCGGCCTAGTGATACACACTACTCCGCGGGGCTCACATCAACGGGAAGCCTCGAGATCCAACTCTTAACAATCGGCGTGAACCCTTCGTGATACGGCATGATATCATCTTCAGTAATGCCCGAACCCGGGTGAATGCGCATATTGTACCTGCGAAATAGAGTGGCAATGATGAGTCGGACTTCGATCCATGCCAGCTCGATGCCAGGACAGATGCGTGTCCCTTTGCTGAAGGTGACCAGGTACCGGTCAAGGTCCGTTCGACCTAACCACCGCTCAGGACGGAATTCTCTTGCGTTAGGACCTTAGATGGCTTTGTCGGACGGCACGTCCGGGATACACATGCTAATAATGGTGCCAGGAGGAATCTGCCAATCGCGGTATACCTCGTTTAGCACTAATAATTCTTAATCTAAACATAGAATTTAAATTAGACTAGAGATAAGTGAGAAATTGCGCACTTACTAATTGACGCGTTGGTGATGTTTACGCGAAGATCGCGTGGTGCGTGGTGGCGGGTGATGGGTGACCCACGTTAATAGGTGCCCGTAATTCCGTCGCTGGTGTAAAGTGCAATTCTAGCGGCTGACCAAGCTTACGGACAAGCCTGAAGAACGTAGGATTCGAAAGGTGGTGTGATTGACCCGCTAGGAGGTTTTTTTGACTGGCCAAACGAACAGACTCGGCTGCACCTGTGTCAGCCTCAATGCCTATGGAGTGATGCTGATGTGGCGGTAACAAGCCTTCCCGTGTACAACTGCGCTGACTGCATATCCAAAAAAACATTTAAGCTTGCAGTGCGCCCGGCGTAACAGACGTGGATAACGTTACAAGTGTGGAAGCAGTCGCAAGATTCGGTTTTATATCGTAAGAGCAGGCCTGATAGCCATCGTATTCTCTTGTATGAGAGTCACAAACGTCAAGTATTATTCCTGCCCTTGAAACTATGAATTTGTGTTGAGTTTACCGAGAATATGGAATCTATTCAAGCGGCTATTGACGCCCGAAGGAAAATGCTGGAGAATACCGTCGTCGATGACAAAGCAAGAGTTTCCATGTTAAATCGTCTCAACGAACACTTCCACGAACAATTTACAATTACGGAAGACATGAAATATCTTGATGAGGCCGTCAAGGTCCGCAGGGAAGCACTTGCATTGATTCATCCTGAGGATCATCTCAACAGGGCTCTCCAATCACATCTACTTAGCAACGAGCTTGGCGACCGATTTGCGGAAACAGAAGACCTCAATGATATTAAAGAAGCCATCGAATTGGGGGTACAGGCATTGGAGTTGATACCGGAGAAGCAGTATTCGCGAAGGATTGTGTTTCTCAGGAGACTCGAGTTTTTGTTTGAAGAAAAGTACGAACAGACGGAAGATCTCGCCGACTTTGATGAGATTATTCGTTACCTAAGGCTCGCACTTGACTTGACAAGCCCTGGCAACAGTACTCAGATAGCAGCCAGACTGACTGCTTTGGGCTCACGGCTCGACAAGCGGTCAGTTATCACTGGACAAGTCTCAGACTTGAACGAGTGTGTCCAGATCATGAGACAGGTCCTTGAATTGAAACCTGGGGACGGAAGCGCGCTGAAAAATCTCATACAGACTCTGTACAACCGGTACAGGCGAAATGGAGAGATACTGGACCTGGAAGAATGCATTCGACTTCATCGACAGACAACTGATTCATCAGGCACTGATGAAAGTAGAGTTGGGTGGATGATAACACTCGCAAATTTCCTATGCATTCTGCACGAAAGAAGCGAAGAAGAAGCTTACCTCGAGGAGGCCTTTGTGGTTGCGACTGAGGCACTCGGCTTGGTTCCTGAAAACCGCTGGAAACCCAGGTGGCTGCATTGTCTAGGGCGGTTGTTCGGCTGCCAGTATCTCAAGACTGAAGCACTGGCCGACCTAGAAGAAGCGATTCGGTTGGAAAGATTGGCGCTCAAACTCACGCCCACTGGGGATGATCGAGGCGGGATCTTGACAAACCTGGGCAATCGGCTCGGCGATAAGTATCTGAGAACAGAAGCGATTGCTGACATCAACGAAGCCATTGGCTTCGCCAGAGAATCGCTGCTTCTGGAGCCTGAGAATCCTGAACGACTATACAACGTCGCAATCAAGTTGGGCGACCGATTTTTAAGAACGAGAGAGGTGGAAGATGTCGATGAGGCTATCGAATTCGAGAAGCAAGCATTGGAAAGAATACCGCTGGACCATCCCGAGAGAGCCGACTATTTGAACATTCTAGGCAACCAATTGGCGGATCGATTCGAGCACAAAGGAGATCTTGCCGATCTCGAAGAGGCCATTCGCACTGCCGAAGAAGTCTTGGGGCTGATGTCGGAGGGCCATCCCCACAGAGCAGCCCGGTTGAACAGCCTTGCTAGCTGCTTCCTGGACCTTTACACTACGAAAGGAAACAAACTAGATTTGGAAAGGTCCATCGCCCAGTACCAATTAGCCCTTCATCACGAAAAGTCAACACCGGAAGATCGCATTGAAGCTGGCCAAGCCATTCTCTCCAATTGTTCAGACAGCCAGCAAGTCTACGATGCTGCAAAACTTGCAGTGAGTCTTATTCCGAGGCTCGTATCATGGTCGCACGAGAATCTTGACCGACAGTATGTACTTGGCAAAGTGGTTGGCTTAGCCTCGGACGCGGCAGCGGCAGCGTTACAAGTAGACCAGTCACCTATGGTCGCCTTGCAACTCCTCGAACAAGGTCGCGGCATCATCGGGGCGTCGCTACAGGACATGCGCAGCGACGTGCAGGATCTTGCAAGGCAGCATCCGCACCTTGCGGAAAGATATCACGCTTTACAAACGGAGTTGGATCGGCGCGCTGAACATGGCAAAACGACGGACGCTGTGCGTAAGCAGTCGCAAGCATCAATCAACCGAAGGCACGCTGCTGCAAAGGATTTCACCGAGTTGGCTGTTGAGATCCGCAAGTTGCCAGGATATGAAGACTTCATGCTTCCACACGGCGAAAATGAAATCTACAAAGCCTCAGAGCGCGGCCCAATCGTGGTGATCAATGTCAGCAGGCTTCGTTGTGATGCTCTACTGGTCTCGGACAACCGAGTTCGTGCACTGGCGCTCTCCAGTATATCTCTGGAAGAACTGGAGCACAGAATAACATCCTGGGACTTGGCAAGTCCGCAAACCCTTGAGTGGCTCTGGGACACCATTGCGAGCCCTATCCTGGATATTCTCGGTTTTACTAAAACCCCACCTCCAAACAAATGGCCGCATATATGGTGGATTCCCACCGGTCCTTTAGTCCAACTACCCCTCCATGCGGCAGGCTACCATGGCCAACAGTGTTCCAAAGCAGTACTCGACAGAGTTTTATCTTCGTACGGCTCTTCAATCCGCAATATGATCCGTGGCCGTCGCGACTCCTTCCAGCCTTCTAGTTCTGACCAGGCACTACTTGTTGCCATGGAACATACACCGGGGCATGATCTACTTTCTTTTGCTACCGAAGAGGTGGATTTAGTGAGCGGCATCATCCGGTCCATGAAGTTGAAGCCGATTGTGCCAGAGCGAACTAAGCAGCATGTCACCCGATATCTCCCGGATTGCAAAATATTCCACTTTGCTGGCCACGGCCTCGCTCATACAGAGGATCCATTGCAGAGCTGTTTGCTTCTAGAAGACTGGGAGAACAACTCGCTAAAGGTTTCTGACCTTTTGCATATGAACATTCGACAAAGAGCACCCTTCCTCGCATACCTTTCGGCGTGTGGCACTGGCCAGATCAAAGATGAGACGTCATTCGATGAGAACATCAACCTCATCAGCGCGTGCCAGATCGCTGGATTTAGGCATGTTATTGGCACGTTATGGAATGTCCAAGATGATCTATCAGTTCAAATGGCGAAGACGACCTATCAGGAGCTACAGGACTCAGATATATCAGACGAGTCCATCTGCCGAGGGCTCCACAAGGCAACCCGTGAGCTGAGAAGAAGGTGGTTGGAGCAGCACAAGAGTTGCCAGAGCGCGGCAAGCCCTACTGCCGCTGATTGCCAAGATATAACGGATGGGTCGCTTGTCCGTTCACTTAGAGACGCATGTTTGATAGAGAGTGGGGATCATAACCTCGGTCTAGCTTACTGGGCGCCTTATGTACACTATGGGGTGTAGATGCTTGTCACCATCTCTAAGAAGAAGTGTTGGAACGAGTCTATGCCTGTCTCGAGATGCCCCTTCATTGTTCGGGTTGGTGGAGCATAAAGGCAGAAGCTATATGGGATGTAGTGTGAGTTCCTGACCGCCTTGGATGAAGAATATGATGGGCCTATTTCCTCCATGGATCAGGCCGATCTTCCGTCAACACTTCAAAATCATCTATCCACCATTTGAGGTCCTGTATCAGCTGCGCATCTCGAATTGGGCCTCCAGTACTGTGGAACTTCTGCTCCTTGCTCCAGACGTCGGGCAGCTCCAAATTCTTCAGTGAAATATCGCTAGACTTTGTGACAACAGTTCTGAGCATATCTTTGTAAGAGCCGTTCTGGAGCTCATTTGGCAATGCAAGCTGGAAATAACAATCCTGGTTGCTGGCGTTCGATGCAACACGGCGAGAATGTTCAGAACTAGGGTACAGCTGTCTTACGTGATGTCCGGGACCGAAAGACAGGACCGTGAAATAGAGTGTTTCGTTGGACAGGTTTGTGAATACGAGGCGGACCTTGGTACGAGCAAGAACATTTTGGCCCTTGGAAAGCTCTCTTGATCGTGCCTCGTCCATGAGTTTGACAGTAAATGGAGCCTCAGTCTTGGACGTGAGTTCGCGTAGGCCAAGGATTTGTTGATGGCGGAACAAATGAACAATTGCGGAGGCCGATGGGGCGACAAGTTGCTCGCATTCCTGATCGTTGGTGCACGGCAATACCAACCCGGGGACTGTTTCGACGCTCCCGTAAGCACCCCCTCCTGAGTACAGCTTGAGGAACTCGATTTTACCATTCGTGCGTCTCAACTCTACTGCCGCTGCGCTATGCGAGCTTGCCGTGACAACCTCAACGGACCCTTGAATATGTTGCTTGAGCGTCTTCAAGAGCGGTCTTGTGAATGCACTTGGCAGACCTGAGTCGACAAGCACTCGGAAAGGACGCGATGTGCTCAATTTCGACCGATACAGCTCATCACCTGTGTTCCACACCGACCGAACCTTTTCGGGTATACTAATAAGACAATGAGTGTCTTCCACCTCCTCAACAACGAGCTTGTGACCGGTAGGCTTGGACAGCCTGGTATACTCTGTGCCTCTATTCACACCGTGTATTTTCCCTTCTGGAATGCGAACGAAAGTTCCTTCAACTCTCACGTGAATTAGCATCGGGCAACACGGCTCTGTCATTCCAAAGAATTGGAGTCTGTCGTGTCCGTGCACCTCGGGCGTTTGCGTAATGTTGTTGGCTTGGAGGCTCAGCGTGGCGCAAATCGCTGCGCAGACAGTCCGATATGTCTTCAGTCGAGAATCAGAATAGAGATTCGACACCAGTGCGCTCGTGAAAACCCCATGGATTTTGCCGTCCACCTGAACACACTCCTGAGCCGGTTGACCGGGCTTGCAGGCAGCCATCAGGGTGAAGTTGTAGGGATTTATGCCCCATGAATCGATTGGGACCGAGTTGCGGTCGGTAGAAACGACATGGCCGGCATTCGAGGCCTGTTCTTCATCCACCGGAAGGTTTACCGGCGCTTTCCAGTTCTCGCCCATAGTCCGCTTCTTCCCCCCCGCCCGCCAAGCACCCCCGGAATAGCAACTGTCAAGACTGACGACTACTTGAACACCCTTGTGGTAAAGTTTTTGGAGCCACTGGTTGAGTACCCATCCACGAATCGCTGGCTGCCCCTGGCAAAAATCCATCGGCAGCAAGGACGGGTCCTTGGTATGGCCCGTAGGTGCCTTGCGGTTTGTATTGAGCCTTGCACCGTGGCCTGAGAAGTGGAAGAAGAACAAGTCGCCTTTCTGTGCGATTTCGGTGACCTTTTCGAAGGCCCTTTCGATGTTTCGATAGGTTGGTAGTTGGTAAGATGGTGCATTCACAGACGAAGGTGAGATCATGACTGTCGGGTCTGTGATCCCGAATTTCACCCCCAAGATTGTCTTGACGTTGAGAACGTCGTTTTCGCATCCGTGGAGATTATCGACGCTCACGGGATTGCCTTCTTCATCCTTCCTGGTGCCGGTGTCGTCCTTCTTGGTGCCGTAGCTGTCCTGCTTGGTGCCATTGAGATACTCATTCACGCCTACTAGAAGGGCAATTTTTCTTCCAGAGAATGTCTTGGCAGTCATGGTGTTCGATTATAAAGAGATATTTACAAACACAGGTCTTCAAACGAAAGATGAGTAAAGCTAAGGTAGGTTGGTCAAGAATGGGCTGCACTGAGCGCAATGTGGTCAAGTGCGCTGCCATAATTGTCGATCAGCAGTCACCTGTAGTTATGTGTTTGTGGAAATCCGTGATATGACAAGGCGACCACGCCATTCAATGCGCCTCTGAGGGCTTGAAAGGGTGGCTTGCTGCCGTAAATGATTGGACCAGTGACGGGATGTCGATCCAATAGTTCGCTGAGGGGAGTCTCACCGGCAAGGCAGCAGGTGTGACGCTACCCTGAAGTGGCTTGCGCAGCTGAAAGGGGCTGCCTCGCCGGGCAGCAGCTGCTTGCAGCTACCTGACCTTCTTCTGTATTCTAATAGCTAGCCTTAGGACGTGCTTATGCATTACTAGGAGATTGTGTGGCCTTGGCCTCAGGACGAAAAATATATCATCATCATCATTGGTATCCTATTCGGACATCCCAATAGCCCGATGCTTTTGCACGGGTGAAACGGTAGTTATCACTGGGAATCGAACTGGCTTCTCAGAGACCGTGTCCGGCAAGACAGCGGCCCCGGGCGGGGAGCTAGTGTATCGCTACGCATCATCATCATCATCACGGCCTGCAGTGCCTCAGATCTTGGTGACGTAGCCGCCAATCCAGCGTTTTGAGGGCAAGCCACAGGATCTGACTCAATCAATCGCCGGTTGCTTATTGAAAAGATTATTACTATAGCCGTGCCAGACTACGCAATTTGCATTCTATTGCGCGGCGAATGAAGTCACATATTAAGTGTATATGGCATTGGGCCGATGAAATGCCTAATTGTGTAGATATCGTGTTCTTTTGCCATCGTGTTTCCTCTGACCTGAAGGTGGCAGACTTATAATAGCAATGCACCAATGCGCCTGGTGAGATCCTCAAACTTTGTAGAATAACATGATCCGATCCACGGCTGAGCTGGACAAAGAAGTCTGGGTCAAACCTACAATTGCTCGATCTTGTCCAAAATGTGGCCAAGTATGACTCGTCTAGATCCAAATACGTCGTTACATAGTCAATGAAATTAGCCGCTCGCTTCAGCCTATACGGGAGAGAAGCCGTCTCAAGTAAGGCGACCTCGACTAAGGCTGCGATGAGGCCGACGATTTCGATAAAAAAACTACGAGAACAGTAGCATATCTATAAGTGTTAACAACAAAGCACATGACAGACGCGATTGTAACTTACGTAGCTCCTGCGACAATCAGTTCGTGACTCTTCATTCTCGTGGTACTGGAAATTATCGCGATGAAGACTACAGTTGCACCGCCGATAGCAAAGAGTCGTGGTGATGTGGTATCTAGGTAGGAACAAAGAACGACGAGGGCCAATAGCATGACAACAATTATTGGCGTCATCAAGGCACGCGAGATCAAGGCCGCAGATGACCTTGTTGGAATATAAATGTGAGTGCTGTCTCTTGACACGTTCGAACGATAGCTCTTGAATAGTTTCAGCATGGTGAGAAAATAGTTAATGGATAGGTCGACCTACCTGGAAGAAATAATCTCGTAAACGGAGCAGATTCTCGGCTACTTTGGATTGAAGTCTAATCATGGCGGATTCATCCTGAGGGCTGATGCTAAGTAGCTCTTCCGGTGGGTAGTTTAAAGACCTGCTTTCCGCTCGTGCAATACAGCCCGTGCCATCGATCCAGTACTGTAGGTTGGTCACTGCACGGGGATCTGCTTCCTCAAGTTCCCAAATGCGGCGACCTTTTAATAGGAACTTGTCTGGGCGCGTTAGTTCAACCGTATCACCATCGTAGCCGGCCAAAGCTATCTTACCTAGATCCTCCATAGCTTCATCGATATCCGCAAGAACTTTCTCTCTTTCTTTGTTCTGATCACGCTGAGAACTGCCGAGAAACAATGGCGTATCTTCATCCCGGTCAATTCTGTGCAGCTTTCTTTCCAGTCCTACTACTCGAATCTGTTTAAGAAGCAGTAATCGAGCGCGAATATTCAGAAATCTACAGGCGACAAAAAGGAGTTGTGAGGGCAATTAAAGACGAAAACCGCGGGTATCCATTAGGGTAGTCCTCGACTTGGTAGTTAACTGTTAGCCTCGAATCCCAGCAATGAAGGATGACGGCCTTGCTTACTCTGCGGTAATTGCATCACTAGAGCACTCCTTGTCCAAAAAAGCGATACAGGCAGTGTGAAAAAGGCAGATGGTGCCCAAACCAGACTCGGCCACCTGAATTGCCGGGTTCTGCCGTTCATCTGGGTTGGTGCACACATGGTTGACCATAGTGTGGTGCTGCACTGGCCCAGTTCCATGTTAGTACTGATTTGGTCCAACATCTTGCCTCGGTCATTGAAGCTCAATTCCACCTAGATTCTTGTTTATGATGCTATGATGTGTTAAGATACTGTGTTCTTTGTTGTTTTGCAAGCCAAGTCTGGAGATCATGTATACATCCGCTTCTCGGGGCACGGCGCTCAACTGCCGTCGGACGGGAAAGTCGGCGAAACTGGCTTCGGCGAGCTGGGGTCTGGTCCTTTTCGAAAATGGCGAGCACGGAGCCAGCCACTTTCGTGGGCGCTCTCTGACCCAAGCTCTAAGAAGAATGGTTGACAATGTCAGTGGTTCTGGACTGCTGTTTTTCCGGTGCTGTGAGTCGAGGCGACCATGGCCGCAGATTCGGAATCCGGATTATGGAATATGATTCCACCCTCGATGCCGACAGATCTCAACAGGACCAAGAATGGAAACTGGCACTAGGCAGCTCCGGGCGCAATGCACGAATTGGCAGAGACTGGCTTGTTGACCCCCAGGGTTACACGATTATAACAGCTTGTGGTCCCCGCGAAAAGGCTCTAGAAGTTCTTGTCAACAAGAAGCAGAAAAGGGGTGCCCTCACCTATTGCCTTTTCAAGTCTCTCACTACTCTATCCAAGCTGCAGGAGATTATGTCGCACCAATCACTCCACGAAGTGGTCGTTTCTATGATAATGGAGATTCTTCATCACTTGGCAACCTTCAAATACTTTGAAGGTCTAGGCAATCGGCATCCATCTCCAGAGTTCAGAGAAACGTACACGAACAATCCAGCTGTGGACTCTACGACAAATAGTATCTTCAAAGTTTCGGACGGCAGGACTTTTGGGTTCATCATCGAGAACCATGCAGATCAACCTCTGTATGTGGCAATCTTTGGCTTTGATCCTTCTTGGGGCGTGAAAAATCTGGTCCTACAGTCTGGAGGCGACGATTATGTCCTAGTGCCACTAGCTCATGGCCAGAACAGTGGCAGCAAGCAAATAAAATTGAGAATGACGATTCCGACTCATTATCAGCCGCGGGCTCAGTACTGTGTATGTTTCTCCGCCGGGGCCGTTTGAGATCACCTTGACAGGATCATTCGGTCTCAATTTCAGAGTCTCAACAGTATTAGCTGGATAGCGGTATCCTTTTTGAGAGAAACCTGCTGTAGCGAAGCTACTGATTGTCGGACGTCCTCCTTCAATCACCGTCACCTCTGGTGCATCCTGGTGGCTATGGTCCGATTAGTGATCATGTGCTGCCGTCGAAAACATGACCTACCCTGAGCCGATCGGAACTTTTTTATCATCAGACGCATTCATTGTAAATATTGAACCAAGTACTGAGATTTTGCGGACCAGTTCGCAAATGCAGCTCAGTTGTCTTGCGACCCATCAGGCTGACCAAGGAGACGGCGACACACTCCAGACTGGTCCAGAGCGGGGTGGCATGGAGCAGCACCTGGACGCTTGAAAACGCACCATAAGCTGTTGCCCACCGATTAATTTGTTGATTTGTAATAATTCTGCGCCATCAGCGACCAATGTTTCTTTCGCTTCACCTGCAAGTCTGAGAGCACCGCCACCTTGGTGTCGTGGCCATCCTATAGGCGAAAATGCAACGTTATCTAACTATCTACTTTAGTAAACTAGGTCTATAACAATAAGGGTATATAGCGATTTGGCGCTAACCCCTCCCCTATAAGTACCTTTTGTTAATATTATATATATTAAGACTAGAAAGTAATAACTTTTTATAGTAATAATTTAGCTACTTCTTATATTATTTATATAAATCTAACTAAAGGTATATACTTAAATATAAAAAAAGAGAATATTTTTAATTAGTTATTATTTATTATAATAACTTTAAAATATTATTAAAAATAACTTATTTTATACTATTATTATAGTTATATTTTATTATATTTACTAATAACTCTGCTCTAGAAGTAAACTAAAGCTTAGAAGTAATATCTATAAGGGCTAGTTTTATAAATCTTACTATTAAATATACTACTTGGTATTTAAATAATTATTATCTAGACTATTATTCACAGGCGGCAAGGAATCAGGACAGAATAAAGGGAGCAGTCAAATGACGGAACAGGCTCGAAGGAAGCCAGAGACGGGACCATCGAAATCCGGCTGGGAATTAAGCCTCATCAGGCTTCACCAAGGCCGGGTCTTGTTGGGCCCCAACGTGTAACCCTAGAGGTCTCAGCCGCTGCATGTAAGTCGCCGTAATAGTCCGCCTTGTTTTGTTGGTTCCGTATGAACGCCGTATCGACTCCCGACAATTGGCCCTCCAGCCAAGCCTCGATCGCAACTCATTGGTTGCTTGAAGACCCACTGCGAGAGCTTGATGAGCGATCAGCCGACCTTCGTTTCAAGGCTTTCCTAGGCTGAGTCGTGTAACGAGGGGAGTCCAAGTACCTCGAAATGTCACAAACGAGGCTCTTGGTTGGTTGGCTCGGTATGCCTCATGGGTTGCAGGCCGGGCGATCTAGACCGCAAATCCGAGTCCGTCTGACCACCCTCCAAGTCCAGCCACGCAGAAGGGTTGACCGGGCTCAGCTTACGAGTGAGGCTCAGATGAGAGCCTCCGAGACATGTCTTGGTCAATGGTTTGCTGGTTTGAGCACCAAGGCACTGAATCCAGGTCTCCGCATCCCCGTTTCTCTTTCTCCACCCAGCTTCTTTATTACATCCAGTCACTTGCCGAGATCCATTAAGTAAGCCTATGAGAAACTTGAGATGGTACGAGGCCCTTCTGCAAACACATTAAATCTTTGTTTTTTTCCCTTTGCATCTCTCTTCTTCTATAACCATGGGCGAAAGCAGACAAACAAAGAACACCAGGAGAACTGTAAAGATAATATTAAAAGGTGCACCTAGCCAGAGATATGTTCTTGTAGAAGATCCAATTAGCCATGAGTAGCGTAGTTACGAGAGAGAGCAATATGGTTATCTCCCCTATACCCCTTTTGGCTCTGGTTTGTGTCCTCTCTCTCTGATAGGAGTCATACTAGTACTTAGCTTCTCTATGATGCCGATATTGACGAGATTTGGCCTCTTGCCGAGTTGACTCGCTGTGCCCTTTGTAGGTAGCCCGATGGGTGCTATAGTATGATCGTCCTGTTAAATACGCTCTTTCTCATCATTCGTCAAAGGGTTAACAAGTTTACATATCTTGAGTATACTATTCGTTCGTATTGAACGGTTGAACTTGAAACTGTCGATCGTCAGAGATATACCATCCATCTGGGAAGTTTCTGGCCGGGGTTTGTGGCTACAAATGATATCATGTGTAGTGCTCACGAGTGTGCAGGTAGTTGTCCTGGGGATTCCGCCCGTGGACCGAATAGCAACGAGACCCGCAGTACTGGTGACCGGTCTCATGCGAGTGCTCTGGATTATGATAGTCATCAGGACCCTGTACGTATTGCGCGTCGTCGCGGTATTCAGGATTTCCGTATTGATGAGACTGTCTTGCGCAGTTGGGGTCTCCGTACCTGAATTTGTTGTGATAATACTGATTGTATTGGCAATATTCTTCTTGGCGGTCACAAGGTTGTGCACCCTCATGCCATCTCGCTGGGTCTCTAGGTGATGGCGAAGCATCCTAAGGCGACGTAGCGGTCCAAATTGCGATAGGAATCACCCTCTGAGGCTGTGTTTGAATGAGAGTTAGCTGGTCTGCTGGATCGTCAATACCCTCATCCAAGGCACGTAGCAGTCTTTTATCTTGTTGGTTAATGTCCTGAACTAAGCCGGGTTGGTTGTGCCCTGTCGAGCTGTATCTTGTGCCATGTCCGCGTTCTCGACTCTTGCGTCATGGGATGCTACTGACGGTCGAGACTGTCCATCTTGCAGCTTATAGTGATTTCGTTCTTCATCAGAAGTCCAAAGCCTAATGCCATGTGTCTTGATGATTTAGTTGGGCTGAGCAGGGAGTTGTCGACGGCCATCTAACACTGCCTGACTCGCCGTGACTCGCCGATGGTGGTGGAAATGAAGAGTAACACGGCGGCCAAGACCTCGTTCACTATGGCTCTGTTGGCATTGGTTGTGAAAGCATAAGCCGACGTCGAGGCTCTTATCTCCCGCTTGTCCAAGCCCTTGGTCTGTCGGCGCAAGTCGAGGGTGAGGTTGACGTAGACGGAGCAGAGAGCAGTGGCCATCATGATGCGTCTGCGACGAGGGTGATGGTGATGGTGGTAATGATGGTTCATTGAAGGATTTAGTCGTCTGCTTGTCGCCTGCTGTACTGGCTACTGCGTCCTGGAAGTTGTGCTGTATCTCGACCGTCGCGTACTGTAGCGCTTCTCCTAGCATCTCTTGAGACTTTGGCAATAGTGTATGGGGTCGCGCTAGAATCTAGTATCACGACTCTGGCGGAGGGCTTGTCCTGGGAGGCTGGTGAAGACGATTTCCCACAGGTCTAAACTGCTCACGTCAGGGGGACATCGGGGAACCGCCGCCCCACGTCTTCGGTCGACATGGGCTGTCTTGGAGATAATGCCAGAAAGTTTAGACATACGCAAGGCAGACAAGGTCGGGTCGAAGTAGTTCTCTCCGATATTGAGGGCGGAGTGGTCGGCAGCGTCGGTGTATATGGCATGGGATCTTCAGTCGGGGAGGGGCTGCAGGTTATCGATTATTCTCTTTTCCTTTTCATACTCGCAAATAGCTCCCCCTCTTTTCGCCGATAAGAGATCCTTGACAATGTCGATCATGGTGTTGAACTTGTTGTCGAGCTTGGTCTGCTGTTCTTGAAGTTACTTGACAAGGTCGGTGATGATGACGAGTTTGTCTTGGAAGCTGCCCGTTGACCAAATTGAGAACATCGCGGCCAAGGGCAAGAACTCTTCACCGTCTTGACGACTGTCTCTGCAATGTACGAAACAGCCTCATTGTTCGTGTCGAAACGTCGGAAAAGAGTGCCTCGGCATCATCCCAAGCGTCGCCGTATATATCAGGCCCACCGTCGTCGGTGTCATCATCGTCCAGCTAGCTGCCGATCATGGTCCTACCGTACTCATCCGAGCCCAGAGTAGGTGACAATGCACTTGCACGTCGCCCCCAGGCTCTGAGTGATGACCTTGAGGGTGTGGGGTAGGTATATCTCTTGGAAATACATGTCGCTTTGAGCTGCCACAGCATCACCTAGAGCTGACCCTTCTTGGTTGCTCCGCAGCTTCACTCATGGCCGTGTCTTGACGTTGGGAGAAATCACATCATGATTCTCCCCGGGCCAGGACACGAGATGGGCTATTGGGCCCAAGAGCTGAACATGATTAAAGCATTTGACAGTAAACATACAAGCAACGATCACCACCGTCGCTCCTCAAGCTTGTGTGCCTCAACACACTTCCAACACCGGTCCTCATGCCCAAGCTGATATACAACAAAGGACATGTTGACAGATCTTGGGGAGTGTTCTCTAGGCTGGGGAAAGAACTAGAAAGGGAGGAAAGGTCGCAAAAGCTGCTGGCACAACAGTTGCTCCTGGACTGGTTCTGTGAGGAAAAAGAAACTAGACAAGTATAGGACGGGAGCTGGTGGCTTTGAACCGGTTGGCTGGACCATGTGACACCCATCAGCAATGTGTCTGTCTTGTTTGAACCCGCCTCCAACAAGGAACAGGGGGCGGTGCCGGGATTCAACGACTACTTCTTATCTCGCCGGCTGATGGGACGAGCGATCAAACCAGGGGGTTCAATTTCAGCCTTGGGGCATCATTAAGAAACACCTCACGAGCTATATTCTCGTCTTTGTAGTTGGAGATGCTTCCAATTGGCGAATTCCTTGCGGCATCTGGGTTTTCTGACCTACACAAAATCGTGCTTGCGCTCTTGCCGCTCAACTTGAGAGAATCATTGCGGAGACCGCACTTTCTCGCCCAGGTCAACCAATACACGATAAATGGCTGGACACCACTTCATTGGGCCGCAAGACGAGGAGATGCAACAGCTATCGAAACGTTGATCGAGGCCGGGGCTGAAGTCGACACCCAGTCGTCGGCTGGCGTAACGCCCCTTCTCAATGCATGTTCTACTGCGAATCTCACCGCTGTCCGGGCTCTTCTAGATAGGGGCGTCGCAATAGGCCGCAGAAACAAGAGTCTCGCTACATGCTTGCACTTCGCAGCTCAGTCAACGGTCGAAAATGTCACCTTGCTGTCGTTCTTAATCAGCCGTGGGGCCAACGTCAACGCTCAAAACATCGAAAAGGCTATGCCATTAGCTTGTGCAGCGATGGCGGATCGGCCAAAATTGGCCAGTCTTCTCCAGTATGGCGCCGAGGCGAGCAATCGGGACTGGGACGGCGACGTGGAGTTATTTGAAGCAATCGCCATGTTGTTCCATAAGTCAGCGCAAATCCTGCTCGACTATGGCGCTGATTATACAAATATCAATAACCATGGCGCGGGAATACTTCACATACTAGCAATAGCAGGCGACTTGCGCATCATTCGCTTGTTCACTGAGGCACGGATGCGAGGGCTCGACCCAACAATGCGAGACTTGGATGGCAAGACAGCCATGGATTTGTTTGAGGAGTGGTGGGATCATACCCCCGAGCTGCGAGTGCCAGTTCGAGGACATGCTTCGGAGCCTGGGAGATCACACATCAGCTGCTGAAGTCAAGGGTACAGAGATTGACACAGATGGCGAGTCGTCGGATGAGGACTTCTATGATGCGTTATAAACTTGGTAGGCTCAGTATGGTGGATGATGAGGTCTTGGGGCAGCCTTTGTTTTTAACCGATAAGAGGTTGGCTTTGGAAACGGAATTGAACCCGGAATAGGCAGCAGATATCATCAAGCGGACACGGCCCAGTCTCAAGGTTCATCGAAACGCCGTCGTTCACTAACGTGACAATCATCAAGATCGATGAAGAAGCACCACTGAACGAAGGCAAGTTAAAGATAAGCGAACCTGTGGTGCCATGTTCAATTGTTTTCTATAGGGATGACACGGGCTAGGAAAAGGCAGAACGCGACACATTTTGACCAAGAATACTTGAGTAAGGCGGCGCAAGGGGAGAACGAGTGCAAAGTGAGTGGATGAGGCCTTGCGAGCCCCGTCAAATGAGTTTACCCCTGAGATAACCGCAAAATCTTGAATAGGCTAATTCCTGCGATGGCAGCGAAAACTAAAAGAGGCAGAAATTGTGACCGCTAAATTCTGACAGGTCATGGGCCTGGCCGCGAGATCTTAAATCGAGTAGTACTGTAACCGCAAAATTGAAAAGGGTACGTTATGATAGCCCGACGGTTAGGCACAATACGGCGCATAGAGTGTGAGTATGCAATAAATTAATTCTTGTTATAAATAGGAAATCAAGGGTTGTGTTTTAAGGTACACAGGTTGCTACTTTTCGAGGTTACTTACTGCCTTTTGTCGAGCCAGAGACCGAGCCCGCATTGAGCTAACTCAGGGCGTCGCAACTATAGAGAGCTCAACAGCAAACTCTAGTATATAAAGCTTATCCAGGTGAAGACACCTTGGCAGAAAATTCAACTTTTTTCCGACACAACAAGGCAATAAAATTAAATAGAATCATTGTAACTTGGCGCCAATGTGCAAGATATCCAACAGTAGTATTGCCCTTTCTAACACAGCCAATGAGCGACTTCCCCCGGGAACAGTTGTACAGCTCTGAACAAGCATCACTTCGCCACAGCATCATCAAGAATTTCTTCCTCTTCGACGGTCACCTCCTCTATACTCTTGGTTGTGGAATATGTCGGCGATTTAGTGACTTGCGACTGATAGACTTTGCCATCTAGAGCTATAGCAATAGGCGTATATGCTAGGCAGGTAGTTAAGGGTTTACAGCAGCTAGCATTAGCCAGCGAAGAAGCATAACCTTAAGGGCTAGATAGAGATAAAGATGCGGCAATTACAAGTGGCGTTAACGTATTAGCATAGCATAAAATAGAGTTGTTATCGTTGATAACTACCGCTGCGTAAATACGAAATTACAATATCTGTTTTATCATAGGTACTAGCTTTAGTGGGTTAGTCAAGTTGGGTCTCTATTAAACACTGCTATTATAAGTCTGCCACCNNATCTACACAAATAGGCATTTCATCGGCCCAACTATTAAACACTATTTGCTTGGTGGCGGGCTGTCCCGACTTTAAAAGGCAAGGCGTAGAAGAACTATTGACGCCACGCCTAACATTTTCAATATTTCACGTTTGAGCCCCCACCTGCCCCTAATGCACACATCGGGATCATCCGATCAGCGAGTGGCTCGCGTCCTGGCCTGGAACTTTAGTGGATGCGAGATACTCGGAACAATCGCCGATCTGGCTGTGGTGAACGAGAACTTGATGGATGGCTGGGAAACACAACTGACCCATAGTTCCGGCAAGTTGACTACCTAGGGAAAGGGGGGAACAGCACTGAGCTCCAGCTGAAGCACGCAAATGCCTGATATTCCATGTCTTGCTTGAAGGCTACTTCTCCAGGCCGCAACACGCATGAGACCATTGAACTTAATGTGATCTCCAACATTGCTCGACGCTCAAGACATTTCAGTTATTTTGTATGCTTCGATCGAGATCTAAAAGTAGACCTCATGTTTTTCCATATGACTGGGAGCGCCCTTAACGGTTACACCCGAGAAGAACCACTCAGCCTACGGCAAGTGAAATTCACGTAGAGCTGGATTGTATGTCACTGCGGAAATTGCCATTGTTCAGCTTCGTGGGGATCTCAGCCGACAGCGGCTATTAGCGTCTGCAGCATTTCGATAGTTCTATCTTAGTGATATACTCACTATGCGACAATCGGGCGTGCAATTTCCGCGTCGCCCCGTAATTGCCAGTAATAGCGCAAGCCTTGTACTGCAGCGAATAATAGTGCCTGCGCTAGCAACGGACTTTAGCTTCAGGGGGGATCAACCAAAGTAAAACTCTGGCTGAAAGCGGCTATAAAGAGTAGGGAGAAGCCAAGTCGCCCAGACCTCAGAACCTGGCAATCAACAGTCCCCATACTTTCGTTCAATTCCGGGAATTCCTCCTACCTCCAGTCAACATGGTCAGCTCCAAAAGTCTGATGGCCATCCTGGCCTGCCTGAGCGTGACTGGTGTCAACGCTGGCCCATGCAAGCCAGGCAGCTCAAGTTCTGGCTCCTTGACCGCTGTCACCACCACTTCATCTGCTGCCTCGGTTTCTTCCACCTCTGCTGCGTCAACTGTACCCACCACTACTGCAACCGGAACAACTGCTAGCAGTGATACCTCTGCTGCTTCCACTACTGCAACCGGAACAACTGCTAGCAGTGATACTTCTGCTGCTTCCACTACCGAATCTGCGAGCACATCTGCCAGTGGAAGCACCGGCACGTCTGTCCTTTCGACCACCGAGTCGGCCAGCACATCAGCTAGCGGGACTACCGATACGTCTGCCGCTTCAACAACCGAGCCTACCACCAGCGCCAGCGACACGTTCATCACCTCGATGACGACTACCACAGCGGCTTCTTCAACTGAGTCGACGGCTACTACCTCGACATCCATCCCTGAGTATTGCGCTACCGAGCATGGCTATGGCTACACCAACAACCGGTATCAGGCCGTCACCGGAGCCTTGACCCCTTTTGGTTGTTATCAGGACTGCCAGGCCGCTAGCTACTGTCAGACCTATGAGTTCGTTCAACCCGGGACCTGCTGGCTCCTGCCCTACCAATTTGATGTAGCCTACATTCCTGGAGGACCCTACTACATGTCTGATCGAGACTGTCCGCCAATGTTGGTGTAAGGTTCATGAGGTGGGGAGGCATGCAACGTGTATTTGGTAATCTCATTACACGAGCAGACAGTAGGGGATATTACAGTATCTCTGGTTTACTTTCCCTTCAAATGCAATATATACTACACCTTTTTGCCCGTTTGCAATTGCAGATTTCTCACCTTGGCACGGAAAAACAGGCGTTCGGTGTCGTATTACACTTCCAAACGGCATCCACCTTTAGCCATTGTACTTGACCAGACTCACTTCTGGACTTGGTTTTCGTATAAACTATATGGCGGGAATTCATGGACCATTGGCTTTAGGCCAGTCATGTTCTGATTGTCATAAAGTTTTTATCGCGGTTCGGCCTTCCCTAGCTCTCTGCTACGCCGAATACATATAATTCTCTCAAACACAAGAGCTTGTTGGAATTGTGAAACTCATAACTATGACGGTGAATCCTGCCTTTTTGTGTGAGTAGGTAGATGGTTGATATTATCTTGACTGGGTAAGTGCTGTTGACATTTCCAAAGATGATGCAATTAAGACCGTGGCCCAGTTCGGTTCGAACCTGAGCCGGCCGCCATCTCTGCTGACATAGTAATTGAGTCCATCCCCCCATCCCACCCGAGCAATGTGAGCCCAGCCATGTTATCTGGTTGAGTGTGGCAGAGTTATGATTTTAATGTGGGCCTAGGAGGCGGATTTGTAAAGCAAGCTAGCCTTCGCAGCGAATCAGCAATGTCTTCGATTTAACATTATGCCGGCCTTACACCGTCAGGGCTGCAAAATCTTTGCCCAGGTAACAAACTATTAGCTTTAAATACATTACCCGTGCCTCTTCCATAAGAGCGAGTATTTGCTAATAATTTAAATACCCCTATATATTCCTTGGCTCTCCGGGTTGTCATGAAAAAATCGTGAAAAATCATAATAAGTGGTTGGATATATAGCATAGTAGTATCGCCTTTTCGCCTCGAAAAGTGCCGTTACAGACCAAGGCACACGCTTGCTCGTCGGTCGGAGACATTGGCTATATATTCTGGGTCCGGAATTATACGATCGAGTCTTGCTGCTGTATGTGTATATGCGTTGGTCGTAACTAAGTATCCTTTTTTGCTCCACGCAAGAGGGTTTTAGTTGGCTATATCCTGACCCCTGGATACCGAGGTGGCTTTGACTGGGTAAGCTGCGGGGTTTTTATTACCCAATGCCTTGCTCACGACCATCATCACGCAATTTAATACGGGCGACACGAGATGACGGAATAAATAAAGGAACGATTGGTTGATTATGATAAATGTAAAAGAAGCCTGGGCTGTAGCTGGTGATGGCGAGATCTCTTTATGTGATTCATAACATGAATCCTGAGGTAAGCGTGAATCTCGTAATGGCCATTAACCGTCACAAGCCATTTATCAGCATTACAAATGATATGAGCTCGCATAAGTGCTCTTACCTATAAGTTGAGTGGCTTTGGGGTGCATGCCGCATCTCGGACCCGACTGGACGGCAAAGTTTCAGTGAGGCTGGTTGACGTTGGGCCGCAACGTGTCCATTTCAGGTTCAGGCTGCAACTGCATTAGTGGCGTTGATGGCGAATGTTAACGCCGTCTTACTGCATAGATAATAAGGCTAGAAGAAGGGCAATTTTGCCAATCCTCCTGCTGCCGGAGGAGCGACCAAAGCTCCCCGTTTACCTTCCGATCAGCTACTTAGTTTCCTCTTACTCAATAGCAAGCATCCTAGTATGGCTGAAGGGCTTGCTATACTCGGTCTCGTTGCCAACATCTTTCAGCTCATCGAGCTAGGCTACGGAATTGTGTCAACTGCCAAGAATATCCACGAAACGGGGCAGGCTGTCACGGCACCAGGCATTCAACAATTGTTGGATGACATCGAAAACACGGGATATCGTGTCAAAAGAAATCCGCAGCTCTCAGCTGATGAGAAGGCAATTTGCAGCCATTGGGCCGAATGCAACGATATCGCAACCAAGCTCAAGGAGATCCTCAAGAAGCTCAAGATTGACCCTGATGCGAAGTTTAAGAGGCTTGAAAGTCTACGGGTTGCTTACTACGACGTCACGAAAAGGCCTGAAGCCCGGCGGCTTTTCGACGACCTGCGCCACTTAGACTCAGCGCTTCGACAAGAGTTGCACAATGCGCTCCAGCAGGCTGCTGCGGAGGACACCAGGGATAGGTTGTCATTTGTCGTTCAAACTTTGAACCAACTTGACAGACGAGCGGAGAATCTCGGGGTTCAGAGGACCAGAGACCTCGATAATCTTCGGGAGGTGGTCATCTCTGAGCTGGATTCCAAAACGAACACCATTTCCCGGGTCATAAATCGCCTCTTCGAAGAGAGCCGCAGGGCTGATGACCATAATGGTCTTCTTATTGGTCTCCTATTCAAGGAAATTAAACAACGATTCTCCGAGATAGATCCCGCTCACGAGAAGACCCTGAATTGGCTCTTTGATCCAAAGTGCCCGACGACCTTTCCCGAATGGCTCAGAGCTAAAACCGGGATTTATTGGGTCAATGGATTGGCCGGAAGTGGGAAATCCACCTTGATGAGGTATATCTACGAACATGGTACAACAAAACAGCTTCTGCTGGAATGGGCTGGTAGCAACGTCAGATTAGTTATGGCCCACTTCTACTTCTACAACCAAGGGACGCCGATGCAAAAATCCCTTCAAGGCCTGCTCCAGACCCTGCTTTTTCAGATCATGAAAACTGATACTGAGTATGCCTTGGCGCTCTGCCCTAGAAGACTTGCCCTCGAGCCCTGGTCACTCCAGGAGTTGCGTGACGCATTCGATCGCATTCCCAATCTTGCTGGGTCAACAACGAAGTTCTGCTTTTTCATCGATGGTCTGGACGAATACAACGGTAGTGAGGAAGACATAATCGAGACCATTAAAACACTTGCGTCGTGTTCATCCATCAAGATATGTACCTCCAGTCGACCATGGAACAGATTCCGAGAAGCCTTTGAAACCTGTGATGGACTCGTCCTAGAAGAATTCACAAGGCCCGACATCACCTACTACATCGAAGAACAGCTTGAACGAAACGAGCATTTTCAAAGAAGTGTTGAGTTGGACCGAAGATGCATGGACATCATCGGCCAGATTGCGCAGAGGGCACAGGGAGTGTTCCTCTGGGTGTTCTTGGTTGTGAGGAGCCTCAAAAACGATCTGAAGTCTCATGAAACCTTTGATCATCTAAAGTCTCGAGTCGACCAGATGCCACCTACATTGGATGCCTACTTTAAGAGGATTTTCGATCGAATTGATCCTATCTACCGGAAAGAGACAGCGCGACTGTTCCTCCTTACCCTTCACCTCGAGAGCCAGGATCGAGAGCCCCTCCCACTCCCAGCATGCTCCCCTCTCCAGTCAGAGTGCTACGATCCGGACTATGCATTCAAGGAGCAGAGGAAAGATGGCTACCACGAAGCGGGGGTTACTACCTGGAGCTCTCGTCAGGCGAAAGCGAGGAGACTGGCAGAAACAAGACTAAACGACCGATGCAAAGACCTTCTTCAGCCCCGATACAACCGCATATATGCAAAACACTGCATTCAATACGGCTATATCAATTTTCTCCACAGAACGGTCAGAGACTTCCTACAAGAACACTATCTAGATCAACTCCAGAGAGATGCGGGGGAATATTCTCCAGCCGATTCTTTCGCCATGCTCCTCCTCTTCTTTTTCAAAAGATACCCCATCGACCTATTTTTCGCGCCATCAGATTTCTATAGTTCCGCGGACACATTAGTATCCCGTCGTCGGGAGACTGGCACCAATTTCTCGGGGGACAGTTTGAGGATTGCTCTGACACAATTCTGGGGCTTCGTTCAGGCGAATGAAGATGAAGTCCGTGACGAAATCCTCACAGAGTTTGCCAGGACAACAGCAGCTTATTACACCGTGGATTGGGTAAAGATCCTTGTAGAAGGACCATTGTCAGGGAAATTGAGGTTCACAGAAGACTGGGAGTCGCAGACGATTGCCTGGGCGGCCTACATTCACCTAGCTGGATACGTGAGCCGCAACTGGGAAGAAACTACAGCTCGCGTCCTCAATGAACATGGTATCCCTGCACTATCGCTGGTCCTTGAACCGAAACGCCTCGCCCCTGCGAGGGCAAGTCGGGCAGACTTGACGAGTGCCACGATGAGGCAGCTCAGCTTGAGCACTGGCATGGTACAGACCCTTCTGACCAAGCTCAACCCCACTATAGCAGAGTTAGAGGTGGGCCGGGACTTCTTGCGTTCCTACCATAGGGCATCTTTCAAAGATTTGTCCTCTATGAAAGCTAACCTGAAATCAGGAGGTCCCATCGAGGATACGATGGAGTATATCTATCTCTCAAGGGATTATTACGCAGCCACAGACCAGGTCTTTCAAACGACGAAGTTACTTTTTGAGTATGGGATGAGTCTTCCTACTCGCGGTAAAGGTGTTTGCCAGAGCCAGTTCAACGCTCTATTTAACCCAATTTTTGGGGAGGAGAAAGTGCGTGAACTTAATAATATCTACCTAACACATTATCCACAGGCAGGGTGGTGGACTCGTGCGTGGTGGATGGGGTTATAATTTATAGTCCAATTAAAAAGCTTCTCTTTTAATAATAAAACTAAAGCCAGATATACTCTCCTATTATTAAATTAGTACTCATCTTAAAGTCTCAAGTTAGCTCCCACTAACAGCAACAGGCTAAGACGGGCAAAGGGTTCTGGTAATATGTAGCACCGCTGTTCCGAGTTGTCGAGCTCCACACTCTCCTACTATTTGTTATACTAGTAAGAGCGTCGATTCTTTACTTGATGCCGGTGGTTTGCCTAGGTTCTCAAGGGCCTCCACCCAGATTGTGACGCTTACTAATAGCGGTAGAATGAGGCTGTAAGTCGCTAGCCCTATCTGGGGTAGCTTCAGACCTCTTCCGTAGTCATGTTCCCCTCATTATTACTATTACCTCTGCCACCTTCAGGTCAGAGGAAACACAATAACAAAAGAACACAGTTTCTTTACACAAATAGGCATTTCATCAGCCCAATGCCATATACGCTTAATTCCCCTCATTATTAGTCCCTTGTTCATAGCTTATCTATAGAACACAAGGAGATGGAGAGGGTAGATGCCGGACTGCAGTTGGGAACTGATCCGCTGGATAGCGCATTATATCTACCATGAAGTGGTAACGGCACTATTATAGCACCGGTTTCGGTCACTATTCGACGAGATGAATTGCACGATCAATACCCTTCTCCAGGTGCAAGCCCGATGCACGGTTATGGAAAGGTCTAGGACTGAGGAGCTTCGGGAATGAAAGGGTATGATTGGTTCTTGTTCCACACTCTTGCCAGAGATTCTATCCGGTGTGGGTTAGTATATTAGCTAAAGCACCTAGATTTCAGAGCATAATGCTTGATTTCACCAAGGTATGGGAGAGGTGTTGACGGATATCTGGGTCTCCCCCATCCTAGGCCTCATCTTGGCTCAAGCACGCCAGTCGCAAAAGGGCCGGCGATTTTCAGCCGGCATTGTCTTCGTGTTCTCGTATGAGAGGTCTGTGCTCTGAGACATACCTGGCTAACAGCAGCTGAGATCTCGGTTCTCCCGTGTAACTCCATAAGGATCGGCCGGCTTAAGAACCTATGGAAGGGCATGGATGCGCGGATGCTTGTAGCATTTGCAACGCGGAAAATGCCAGAATCTCGTATCTCGGGAAGAGCATGGAAACACCACATTGTGTATGTCTTAGTCCCCTGACTTTCGTCGACGTATAGAGCGGCATCGACATGGAAGGCACGAAGGGACTGATTGATGATCCCGTATCCGCCTGTAGCAAAGATTCGCAATAATTTGCTATCGGAGGATCACTGATGGGGCTTAATGGGGCTGTTGTCTTACTGAAAACCTGTCTTGTCTCATTCAATGACGATTGTCTAGCCTCCCTGTTTACTCCCGATTGGACAAGTCTGAGACACGGGACGGCTTAACTAAAACATACAGAAAGCCATCTCATTCTCGAGGGAAATAATTAGCCCAGTCCATTAACTTGTGGCTGGCTGAGGTGCACCAGGCTCGGGGTTTAAGTCAACAATGCTGTATTACAAGCAGATTCCTACGTGCTGGATTGGCGATTGGCTGAGATGCATAGTGACCTCACTCGTTTCACATAATTATAGATACCTATGCAAGGAAGCCCCAAATCCTGAACCTATTTGCTATGTTGCTTGCGAGCAGAATTCTTGGCTGCACTCCAATGCAGGTTTCAGTTCTCCTAAACAATTTCTGCATCTTGATTGGGGCTCCCCAGTTATATAGCATTCTGTCTCCTAAAAAGTGGAAATATGCTGCAGGTGCGTCACTGGTGTTGATCATTTTGTGGGCATGGCATCGACAAGACCCTACGCATGTCATCAGTTTACCCCAAGGTCAAATAGACATCGAGCTGTAAGAACAATACCAATGGCCGAACCAAAGTATAAAACCCATTATTCTTTCCCTTTCTTTCCAATATCTCATCCACCAAACTCTCAGAAACAACTTGAAGTCACCCCAGCACTATTTCTATATTCACAACAGCAAGGCAACTCGCAACTAGCCATCATGTCTGAAGTACGCAGAGAAGAGTTCGATGCCACTCACGCCTACTTCATCGGGCCGAAGGGTACAAACCTTCCTGATTTCAGGGCAAATATCAACACCATCCTAGATGAACTACTTGCTGCTAGGCAAAGCTACTATCCCGAGGATCAAGTACCTGCCATTGTTTTGCTCTCACGTTCCCCTAGATTCACTGACTTTGAGTAAACAGGCATTTATCTCGAAAGAATTTCGGCGTTCGGACAAGTTCCTGAAGGCGAGGACTGATCTTCGTCTTGCCACCGAAAAGGTCGCACAACTACTGGGCGAGCATTCTGCACCTTTCTGGTCACCCCGCTATGAAGCCCATATGTGCACAGATCTAACCATGTCGTCCTTGCTGGGATATTTCATGACAATGTTGTACAACCCGAACAACGTTGCCCTAGAGGCCAGTCCAATGACAACTCTGATTGAGCTGCGAGTCGGTCAGCAACTGTGCAAGTTGTTCGGGTACAACATTGACGAACACAAATCTCCGTTGTCATGGGGACACATCACCTGCGACGGGACCGTTGCAAATCTAGAATCTATGTGGGTTGGTAAGTATTCCGATTACCCTTTCAACATCTGCTCATTGGAGACAACTATGTTTGTTATGGATGATAACATGTAGAATCTGATAGCACGAAACCTCAAGTTCTATCCTCTGAGTCTCTCCCTTGCGTTGAAACATGGAAAGCTCCAGTTTATTGCTAGGAAGTTTTATGCAACTTCATGCCACCACTCGTCGAAAAAGCTGTTCAAGGATTTGGATGGATGGGAGCTGCTCAATCTTCGTCCTGAAGTAGTCCTTGATCTCCCCAATGAACTGAACAAGCAGTTTGGAATCACGAGCACATTCCTAGAGAGTGCTCTCAAGGAGTACAACATTCAAACCATTGGCCGCGAGGCATTGGAGAAGGAGTTTCAGATTGAAAACCCGACGCAGTATTTTGTCAGCAAGACCCGCCATTACTCGTGGCCAAAAGGAGCAGGTGTGTTTCACCCCCACCCCAAATGCGAGTTGCAAGAAACACAATGCCAGCTAACACGGCTTCTTCCATAGCAATTGCTGGGCTTGGTTCGGGGAATGTGATCGGAGTCGATGTCAACAACAGCGCCCAAATTGACATCAAGACCTTAGAGAACAGGCTGGAAGAGTGTGTCGAGAGCAAAACAGCCGTCTATGCGGTAGTGGCCGTTATTGGCTCGACAGAAGAGGGAGCAGTTGACAGATTGACTGAAATCCTGCGTCTGCGAAAGAAGTTCCAGGATCAACACGGTCTTTCGTTTCTCGTCCATGCTGATGCAGCTTGGGGAGGCTACTTTGCCACGATGCTGAATCCAGAAAGGCGGTACAGTCCTTCAGAAAACTCCTCAATCAAGCCTGAACCAGAGTGGTACTTGGATCCGAAAACCGTGGAAGACCTCAAGGCTTTGGAAGAGGCAGACTCAATCACTGTGGATCCACACAAAGCCGGTTATATCCCGTATCCTGCAGGGAGCCTAGTTTACCGGGATGGAAGAATGAGGCACCTGGTGACCTGGTCGGGCCCCTACCTTTCGCAAGGATCTGCGGAGAACATTGGTGTTTATGGTGTCGAAGGCAGGTAAGTCTTTTCTGGACAATTGCTCATAAACCCGTAGTCGGATCGCCTTCAATTAACCATTTCTTCCTTCATCAGCAAACCTGGCGCGGCGGCCATGTCTGCATGGTTTTCCAACCAAACCATTGGTCTGAACCACCGTGGTTACGGCAGGTTGCTCGGCGAAGCGACATTCACGAGTGCCAGGGTAATGTTTCCAAGTTTTGACTCCATATTGTGATTTTGTAGCCAGTTTCTGCTAACAGTCCTTAGCTCTCTGCACATTATGCAACCATGATCAATGAAGATTTCATCTGTGTCCCATTCAATATGTTGCCAGCTGAAAAGCAAGGCCAGAAGTCGTTCTTGTCACCCCCCGTTCATAAACAGAGGGAAAAGATCCATGATCTTATCATCGGCAAACAGGATCACGAAATCTTCGCTTCGGAAGACGCCATGAAGCTGATCCGCGACCTTGGATCAGATCTCAACATCAACGCCTTTGCACTCAATTGGAAGTATAAAAACGGAACCCTGAACACCGACCTGGAGGAAGCGAACTATTTCATGAAGAGGGTGGTTGACAGATTATCTATCACGACTGCCAATACCGATCCTTCCACAATCCCCATATTCTTGACTTCGACTCAGTTTGCGAACGAGGATTATGGTAAATGCGCGGAAACATTCATGAGGAGAATGGGGGTTACTCCATCCCACCAGAGCCTGTTTGTCCTGAGAAACGTGGTCATGAGTCCATTTCCAACTCACATGAAATTCATTGACAAGTTGATGAAGGATCTGGAGGAAGTGATCCGAGACGAGGTCAAGGTCTGTCGAAAGAGGAACAGCCCCGACAGGAAGAAAGTCCAGTTCTTGGTGCAGGGCTCCCCTGATGCTTCCGAGATGTTCTTGGTGTTCCAGGCATCATTCCACAGCGTAGCCAGACGACAGCAGATTATCCTTTCTGCAACACTCGACAAGGATTTGCGGGAGTTTTATAGAGACTTGCTGAAGGATGGTCAGGACAGCATCGTCATGCTGGAGTCCGATCACAAACTATACATGGAGGAAGTTGTCGCAGATATCGGCACTTCAGACTCCAGCGAAATGTCGGTGATCATGTACGAAAAGGGCACACGGTACGTACCTCTTTCAAACCTCTCTTATCAAGAAACAATCTCACAATATATAGGAAATACCACCATAAGGAGGGGACTGTGCACTTCAAGTCTGTTGTGAAAAGTCGACCCCTAAACTCAGCCCATCGCGACAGCGAATACCCTGATAAGTTCATGCCATTCTATCTATACGGCACAGAACAAGAAATGAACATTTCCCACATGCTTGTCAAGGCACCCAACATCTTTCTCTCTGCCAGCAATGTCAAGTTGGAACCGAGCCTTTTGGAGATAACCCATTCCAAAACGCTCCCTACGCTCCTTTCACAGGGGTTAATTCTCGGTTTGTCTGAAATCCCCGAAGAATCTATGCAACCCTTCGCAGAGAAGAATCATGACTTGCCAGAAGATTTTTTCTTTCGTCAAAAGAAAAAGTTCCAGGTCAAGGTTTGGGAGGATCCCAAGGACGCGAGAGAAGCTGGGCCAGGCCTGCTTAAAGGCTTACGGGAGCCCCTATACGAAGGGGAGGTTACTCTAGGAGAAAATGTTTTTGTGGATGTCGAAGGGCCTAATGAGGATAAACATAAAGATAAAAAGGTAGAGTCAGACACTTGGCAGAAGAAGCTGGACGAGATTGGAAGTATGTTGGATGGCTCCCATAACTACAAGGGCTAGGAAGACGATCTCTGGCCTGTATTCTTAATATTCTTGGTTAATAATCCTGTCCCTTCAATACGTCTCCTCCGATAGACTTGGTATATCACGTATCGGTCCTGAGCCACTTCTGAAAATCTATATCATCTGGATGCAGGTTCACGAGGTATACGAAAGATTATTATTATGTCTTGGGAGTGGAATAATTGTAAACAGTTAATATTGATAAAGGTTGAGGGTAATTATACAAAGTCTGGCAGTCCATGCTAGTCATTGTGTATCTTTACGTCTGCAGAAAGCTCAGGCAAAGCCATCGCACCTTCCCGGAAATACCACACTGCAGCCATAGCTGCGCCTGGTCCAACGGCAAAATATGCGACCAAGATTCCTGCAGCTGCTCGAAGGGTGCTGGCCCCAGTACGGCCAACCCGTCGTAGATCCCAAATAGCGGACAAGCACCAAATATACGACGTCAAACAGTAGCCCCAGAGATTTGCATAAAAGAAACTCGCCACACCATTTTCGAGCTCACCGGAGAGTGCTGACCACTTTAGCAAGCAGAATGACGCCAAACCGTGTCTCAGGTCTGGATCCATTGCAGTCTGGACGAGAGTATACCAGTGTATAATAGCACCACAGCATCCAACGACAACATAGAGTTGCTTCAAGTACAGGATGTCAGGGAGCAGCTTTCCGGCTGCCTTCTTACGGGGGTGATCATTCGAGCCATGCATGATTCCTAACACCCAAGCGAGAAGCGGAACAAGGATGGGTGAAAGTTGCCATACACTGGCCAAACTTTCGACTTTGTCCGCACCGCGCCATGGCATTAATATCAGTATGAATGGTAATGCGTAGCCCAGCAAGCTAGCTGGGAGTAAGGCTCTTGCGTAGCGAACAGGAACGGGTCGTCGAAGAGGCCACCAGTGGCTTTCGTCATCAGACATGCATGTGTAAACAATGCAGTACCATGGCATAATGACAGCAATACCAATGAGCTGAAATGCAGCAAACCAGATGGTCGGGCTCAAAACTATTAGCTCAAGAAACCGTTGGACCTTGTCCGAAACTCACCATGCTAGGATAGACAGTGCGAAGCGACCCCGAAAGCTCTCGGCTGTCATGATTGCAATAGGCTGCAAGAGATGGCCGAGAAAATACATCTGGAGTTGACCAAGTCCTTTGTTCCAGTTTCTTAGTCGAGGGAGAAACAGAGCGGCCATCATACCGACTTGGTCATCGACAAAAGGAATTCCAAGGGAGGTCTTTCTCAGTGGAATAAAAGAGTCATATCTAAAAGCATCTTTTGCCTGAGCTCTACTGAGCTGGTTTGCAATGACTTGCGAGGCAGGACTTAACCACATGCAGTAGAAGGCTATGGCACTGCATGTCAAGTAGATACCAATCATAATGAACTGAGCAAACCCCCTTGCCTTTGGTTCGGCCAATAGCTCGTCGTGGTACGGCACAAGCTTCTCCCGGTATGGCAAAGGGATCATCTCCAACTTCTGGCTCGCTGGTAGTTGAGCCGAGTAGCTGAATGTGACATCTTGTTCGTTGGCTCGGGGAAGAAGGTATAGAGCGAGTAATCTTCGTAATGGACTATCAAGTGACTCGGTGAGCTGTCTCTTATGTGAGTAATTCTTCACCGTTATGACTCTGGACCGCCGTATGGTCTGAACATGATCGAAAATCGCCGCAATGTGTGTATCGGCTAGTCGAGGGGACGAGACTCTTCTAAGAGTCTTTGTTAAGGAGTTTGTGAGTGCAGCTGCAGTCTCAATAGCAGCATTGCCTCCGTGGCCGCCAATAGGGTGGAGCTTAAAGACAATTAGCAACCAATTAAATTTCTGTTCCCAATTCATCTAGATATCCTACCTTGTGTGCAGAATCGCCGAGAATAAAAGTCCTACCGAAGTGCCACTGCTTGTAAACATACTCGGGCAGGGGAGTCATTACTGCGGTAATTCGGTTTTGAATCAAGGTAGAAAATGTCAAGCCAGGCATTATCGGATCAGTTGAGGACTGACGAAGAACCTCATCCAAATCATGTCCGGTGTAACGTGGGATGCCGGAACCATGTAATTTCTCAGGTAGCTTTTCGAAACGAAACCAGTAGACTCTCCCATTTGGACCCCCAGTTATCAGGTATGACGATTTGTTGCGGAAGACGCAGTGCAGCCCACCGGGTACGATTCCGTAGCAGGGTCGAGAAATTCCAAAGATGCAACGGTATTCGCATGGAAGTGCTGTTTCAAAGCAGGTCAGTATCGCATTTCGTCCTTTGAAGACTGAACAACCTGCCTTCCTCCTCCTGTGTGTCAAACCAAGCTGGTTGCATGCCCTTGGCGAGCCTCCTCATCTCGCCGCGAACTGTGCTATGGATCCCGTCTGCGCCGATAAGAATGTCGCCCTCGAATGTTGATGCATCAGATGCTACTGCTGTAACGCTGTTGCTGTTCAGCTCTACTTTTGTGACCCGTTTATTCGTCAAGATTTTTGATTTGTCCCGAATATTATCGTATAGGATTTGCAACAACGTTTGGCGGTCGAGGAAGATCATGGGGTATCCATGGCTGAAGTCTAGAGGTCAGAATCGTTCCTAGACCAGATTATAGGGGCTGTCATGGGGAGTATTATTACCGGTCAATAAGGTGGCGGTCCATGTCGGGGTACGATGCAAGCGGCAAACCAGACGGGTCACGAAAAGTAAAGCTACCGACCGGCGGCGACACTTGTAGAATCTTCTCGTAAAGCCCAAGTTGATCCAGGATACGATTTCCATGTGGGAGTAGGCCGATACTTGCTCCAACTTGAGGGGCAATGGTGGGATAGGCTTCCAAGACAACGAAGTCAATGTCATTTGCTTGGAGCATGTTAGCCAGAGAGAGCCCTGCTACACTGCCTCCAGCAATGATCACTTTGAAGGGCTGGTCCTGAAGCATGACGACTCAAGAAAGTAAGTTGAAGTGATGTAATGGAGAATACTTGGGAATGGAAATGCAGTGAGATGCCAGATGCTGAGGAATTCTATATTCGATGCAAAACGCCCACCAAAAGCTTCTAGCGCCTCAACAACATTGTTGAAACCTCAGGGATTACGAAGCGAGGCGGCGATAAGCGAGTGCGAGTCGGCGTTATTTGGCTGTGGAGCCTACTCGGACCAATCTTGAGAGGACTAGCTCTAATTGTTGGTGATGCTAGCAGGCATCTGCAGCGAGTGCCAGGGATGAACCGGTAAGAATACCCTGGTGAGCAATCTGGATGTTGGTGAACTCGCTATTTTTCCTAACAACGAGGTCCGGGTCCGGGATAATTTTTTCTTGGTATATAATCCTCGAAGTTTAGGAGTAGACGGTTATACTTAGCCAAGACGGATGCAAATGCTTAGGATGAACGATCGAGGGCATCGTTAGGAGGAAATTGTTCTCCTAAATCCATTTGTCATACCTGGGTACCTAGACAACGAAATTCCAACGCTTGTGTGATGACCAAAGCACCTGCAGTGTAAAACAGAACAAAAAGTCGTATTGATCGAGGATCACTTCCGCACGTATACCTGGGAAGCATTTTGCCTATTTCGACCCGGGGCTATGCTGCCTGCCTAGTCATTCCATGCCCATACTGCAAGGAAGCCAACCACCTGACTACCGCATTGCCTTTTTTGCAATTGCAATGCCTAAAAGCCAAGTATTTGACCTGCCTCTCCAGGCACTGTGGAGGCAACCCTGCCAGAACCTAGGAGGCTGAACTTGTAGGGTATGCCGCCAGCGCTCAGAGTGCCTTTGGGGGCTGTATTCTGGCTCTCGCCGCCAAGAACCACGTCCTCTGCAACGACATAACCGACCTCCTGACTTGACTCACTAAAGATGGCCTTCTTTCCTACATTCTCAAATACGGACGACTGGATGAGGGCTTGAGCACCCATGCGACTGTTCAAGCCTGTATCCATCGTATTGTAATACTGGCTGTAAATTGCGTTAGCTGAATGAAGGACAAGAATAACTATCACAGAACTGACTTGAATAAATGGGCGGTACCAAAACGGAGAAGGGGACCACGACTTCGTACGTTATAGAAGTGGTTGTTGGCGTACGTGACATGAAGTTTGCCAGTATCTTCGGCTGCGTTTTTGTCGGAATGCCCAACCAGCGTGCCCTTGGACTAAAGACAAGGCTGCATGTTAGTACCAAGACTCCTAAATCCATGTCCACAATTGCTTCGAGATCACTTACATGGTCATGAAAGTATGTGTGCGAAATAGTGACCCAATCCGCCGCATGAGACAAATCTACAAGACCATCATAAAAGTCCTTGTCGCCTTCTCTTGAGGCTGAAAGATCGCAATGATCAACCCAAACATTGGTGGATTTTTGGATTGTGATGGCATCACCATAATCAGCCTCGACCTTGGATATTTTCATGTTGCGAATGATAACGTTCTTCTGCCCCAAGATTGTAAGGCCAATCCCGGTGAGAGCTGAATAGCCGTCAACTATGAATAGGTGGGATGACGGAGGACATGGACATACAACTGCCCTGCTTTCCGATAATAGACTTGTTGGAGCCGACCTGTACCTTGGCAGCTCCGGAAATACTGCCCTCTACGAAGATGACAGAGGATCCATCGGCACCGGCTGCGGCAGTTAATTCACTGAGACTCCTGACAGTCACTTGCTTGCCACTCCCCCCGCCAGTTGTTCTAAAACTGTTCGTTAACCGAATATTTCAAAGTAATGACTAGAAGGAGAAAGCACACCCCCCATTCTGCGTGCAATATCCTATATTGCATGCATCAGCGGCCGCAGCTCTCCTATATAGGGAGCCAGGGGCCGCAGCGGCCAGAGTCGCAAAAAGTATGGAAGGAAGGAGTCTCATAATGCTATGGCAAGAAAATATCAAGGAGGCAGTTGAGGATGTTCACAGCGTCCTGGGTTAAATGGAGGGAGGTGGTCACATCTTCTAAATACAACTACGATCCTTGCATGCACCAGAGGAAGAATGCAATGATTTCTTCAGCTACGAAACATATCCATAGAAAGAGATGGCTTTATTCCTCGAATCGAGACGCTGCAAGGTTCGACGTGTCCCGGTATCAGCTGTCGAGTAGGAAAAACCTGCAGCTTGATTGGAGGAAAAACTCCGACAAGCTTCGGTTGCTACATCGCCTCGACCCCCAAATTCTTCGGCATGTAGCACGCAGTTGGAGGTGACATTTTCCACCAGCGAAGATCCATGCAAGGCTGGGTTGGTGGGTGTAATCCCTTGCTTAGTCGAGGATGGTTAGTTACCTCTCGCGGATCAGCTTCCTCCGAAAGGCCCGTTTGAGAGCATCTGTTATTAAACAGTCACATGTTTTCCAGTGCAAGCGCCATAAATGGTGTAAATCTGCTTCAATGACCAAGGCTTTGGCCCCAGAAAGAAATTCCAAAGAAAATTGTAATTCAGTTTGTAAGAACTTTGCCACCTTCAGATGGACCGGAGGAAACACATAACATCGAATTCATTGGTACTATCTAGGTATCTAGGGTAGGATACCCGGGCTGAGAAAGCCGCCCTCAATCGACTAGGTAGTTCAACAACAAACAATGTAGGCTCTGAGTGACGTCTTCGGAGTATGCGCAAATCTGTTAAATACGCATGCCACAGCATAAGGTCAAGTTGCTCCGTTGTTGTGTGAGTGTGGAACCACTCTTCCTTGATCGGAATGCCCTTTTCCCTGATCCGGTGTCCTGAGCACGGGTACTGACGTCATCGGTCCCGAAGAAGCTCGGCAGCTCGTGTGCTACTGCATTGCGAGCCTCGATTTCGGAAAAGATCCTCATTTGTATCGTGCCAGCTGAAAGCTGATGTCTCACTTTGGCTAGATGAGCGATTCGATAGGTCTTTGTAGACACCACTGAGCACAATCCGTACTGGACACCGGATGGTCAATGATGTATGATGTCTGTCTAACCATGACAGCCCAGTCCGATCTACGCACAGAGCGCGCCGATCATCGTTGGTTTTTACTCAGCCCCATCCCGTCCTGGCAAAAGCATTTGGTAGGATAGTCACGTTATAATTGAGTGCAGCCCTTGGCCAGAAGTTGAGAGTGCATCTACCTCCTTTGTCACAAAGCAGCAAATATGGTCACTCTCGTTACTGGAGTAGGCGCACCCACGGTCTTTGTCAAGGAATCTACTGACCTGGTCGATATAGGGTGCCGGTTTTCTCGGCCGCAATCTTGTACAGCTACTGCTTGACAACAACCACGAAGTAGTGGTCGTTGATTCACTATGGACGGGATCACGGAGCAACTTTGACGACCTTAGGTCAACAAACAGATTACGTTACATCAAGTGTGTAGTCCGATTTGGTGCTGCTCATTCCATGCTAACACTACTCAGGTCTGATGTAAGAGACCCTTTACCATCGATAGATGGGGTCAAACAGATCTACCATCTCGCCTGCCCCGCAAGCCCTGTGCATTTCGAGACTCGCCCCATTGACATACTCCAAACCTGCTTCAATGGAGCTTCGAATGTATTGGAGTATGCATTGAAACACAATGCTCGCATACTACTCGCTAGCACTTCAGGTTAGGATTATAACCTCTGGGTGCAAATCTATTTGTTGCTAAGAAACAGGGGAACAGAAGTATATGGAGACTCTCAGATCCCTTGCCAACCGGAAGACTACTGGGGAAATGTCAACTGTTTTGGCCCCCGCGCGTGCTACGACGAGGGTAAGAGAGTCATGGAAGCACTTGGGTATGCATATCATGTTGAACACGGGCTTGAGGTCCGCATTGCCCGCATATTCAATGCCTATGGGCCGTTTATGGAAGCTGAGGATGGTCGAGCCGTTCCCAACTTCATCATGGCAGCCTTGAAGGGACAGCCCATGACCATCTTTGGGGATGGACATGCTACCAGGTGTTTCCAGTTTGCTAAGGACTGCGTCGAAGGTCTGGAAGCTCTAATGAATAGCGAATATTATGGTCCAGTTAACATAGGAAGCGAGTACGAGATCGAGATTGTAGAGATTGCAGAGACAATTGCTCGAGTAGTTGCATCGAAGCTAGGCCAGAAGGAGCCAGTACCAGTCCACTTACTGCCAAGGAGGGAAGATGACCCTATCAAGAGGAAACCAGACACGAGTCTCGCCGCAAAGGTTCTCGGCTGGAAACCTAGAGTGTCTCTAGAAGAGGGTATATCAACCACGGTGGACTGGTTCATCGAAAGAGAGAATGAGCTAGTTAGTAGACTCTAGTTGTTGATAGACGGCCGATATACCAATTATATTTCTCAATGTGGTTTATCCATGCCATAGTGTCCCTGTCTTTCTTCTGATCTACCTGATTGGGGATGGCAGAGTAATGATCCTAGTATCCCCGCCTTAGAGAATGTATCTGAAACCGACAGCTTCCGACCTTTGTCCCTGGCTTTCTACACTTTCACTTGTCTTGTTCTCAGTGATAGACACACCGCTCTCTGCACGTTCAAGCTTCTTGTTTTCCCGCTTGAGGAGATACCGCATCAGGAGCGCAAGCAGAGCGACGACAAGACAGATTATCGCGTTGGCGCTACCCCCTGGAACATACTGAGGACCGGTGTTGCTGGGGTACATGTAAGATCCATAAATAGTTGCGGTATTGCCAATCATGTTGCATATTGCAATCGCAGCTGAACGCTTAACGAGCGGCCGTGGAAAGGAATTGGCCACCCAAGAGACGATGATCTGGTCTAAACAGGGAAATCCCAGTTAGCTCATGGCCTCTATGAGAATTGGCAAACATGGGTAGACTTGCATGCAGACACAGCGCCCATTGGCATCAAGAACATGGCGAAAAACCGTGCTCCGACGACTGTGGTCCCGGCAGCGATGGCATTGCCCGCGGCCGCCATAAGCATGAGGCAGATAATGTGAATCGATCTGTCATTCGTCTTGGCAGAGCTTAAGGTAACGCAAATTGAGATGAGGAAAGTTGCAAACTCAACAAACATGAAGTTAGCAACTTATCAGCCGCAGCGACTTCATCGCCGCAAAGGAGGATGCTTCACGTACCCAAGCAGGAGCTGTGAGCCAGAGAGTCACAATCTTGCCATACCCAAGCGTCCCAACGATAGTTGGGAAAAAGTATTGGAATGTCTGGGAGAGAAGACTAACGTGCTGCAACAGAATAAACACGTAGACGCGGTAGTCTCGAACTGCCAGCTTGACACCAGTCCAGACTGTCTGCTCTCCATAGGTATCGTGTTCATTGATGTCTTGAGCTAAGCGCCACGCTGCGAAGGCACGCTCTTCTTCTGACAGCCATTTTGTGGTATGGGGATAGTTAGGGAGGACGAAGGATGAGAAGATGGCAAATGCAATTGCAATAGCACCTTCCTATAACAAAGAAAATAACGAGTTAGTTGACGGACTTCCACAACTCGGGACAGTTTCTGCAGGAACAATCATGGGACACTTACGATTATAAAGAGCCATCTCCACCCGGCAAGCCCTCGCGCCCCCTCGAGTTGCCCTAAGATGGCAGCACCGAGCAGGCCGCCAAACATATTTGCTAAGGCGTTCCCAGCATACAGCCAAGCCACTCGACGTATCAACTCGGCACGAGTGTACCATGAGCTCATCAAGAATACCGCGCCTGGAAAGAACGGAGCCTCCACAAAGCCAAGAAAGAACCGAATCACAACTAGGTGAGTAAATGAATCAGCTGCGGAATTACATGTCGAGACAACACCCCATAGACAACAGGCGGCACTAAGATAGAGGGATGGTCGCAGGCGCGTCAATAGCAGATTGGAAGGGAGCTGCATCAGGAGATAGCCCACGAAGAAGATTGAAGTGGCGAGATTGAAGTCTGTACCAGACATTTCAAGGTCCTTCTCTAGGCTGCCTTGGCGGGCTTGGGCAAGGTTGGAGCGGTCCAGGAAATTGAGGAGGTACATGACGACGAGCGTGGGCATTAGGCGTAGGTCGACCTTGTGGAGTAGCCTTTTGTCTAAGGCATGGCGCCATTCTTCGCTTTCATTGTTGAACCGCTCTGCCCAGTCCTCTATGCTCACTTTGTGAGACGATGCGGCTTCAGCGGCGGCTGCTGCATCCTTTTCCGGATCGATGGATGCTCTTAGTGCAGCCATGAGTGTGGCCGTGGAGGAATGGTTGGAAGTAAAGAACTCTTTTTCTTGTCGAACGAATAAGCCAAGTATTTTATGCTTAGTCTTTGTCTGGATTGCTCTTGAAAGGGCAGCATCAATCCAGACGTTGTACTGGGTGGGCATTGGCGACTGTTATTTGTTTGGGGTCCTTGCGTGACGACAGAGTGAGGCGTTTGGAAACGACGCGCGGGGAAAACATGTATCGGAGCCTAGCCTCGGCAAATGGCAGCTTCATATCGGGAGACAAACAGGGAGTTGTGCTCAATGATACAGTATGGTGCAGAAGAAAGGCGTGTTGTCTGCGCAGGCATTGCAGAGATCGGCAATCGTGGATACTCAAGCAGGCAATGGGCCATGCATGGAATAACAAAAGAGCCATGGATCCGTTGCCGTTCCTAGCTTACCCCGCGTTTTGAAATCAAGGTCCCCGGGGGAAATTATCCTGCTTCTGTCGATCTCTTTTCTCCCCTTTAGAGGCACCGAGACATTTGACGTGATTGAATGCAAATAACGATTGGTTTAAATACCCAGCCGTGTCTACTTTAGGCTATCCAAAAAGCTTAATAGCCGCTTTTTAATAACCACTCCCACAACCCTAGCCGTCTCTTCCTCGACAACTATTAGGTACCTCACTCCTAATTTACTAAAGAGCTCCACAGCATATTCAAGAGGTGCCTTTGCTAACACGAACAACGGCTTCCGGTCGATATACCTAGACAAGGTTCCATCTACAAGACTTAGGTCGTTCGTCTCTCTCCAGCCTTCCGTCTTCTCAACTATCTGTAATGCATGTTGCAGCTCAGACTGAGAGATATACCCATGACATATTCCCTGCTCGTTTACGAACACCAGGCCCGCATCGATCAGGCCTCGGGCTTTGAGGCTAGCCAGTTTTGTCTGGAGAGTAGAGGTGGTGACTCGGTAGTCCGGACCGACACGTACTATAATCTCATCCATCGTGCGTGCGGGGGGGATCAGGACCTCGACCGTTGCGGACCCCTCATCGTCTCTGAACTCCCCGACCTTAGTGAGGGCATGTTCGGAGTCTAAGAACGGGTGGCCTTGGATATGCTGTGCCAGATCGTAGACCCCATCTGGGCTGATGGAATCGGCGACCCATTTCGCCGTGAGGATAGCGATCATGAATGGGGGAATGAAGTTGACTTCTCCAGTCAGTTCAAACATTATGACTGCCAGGCTGACCGTCATTCTGCTAACACCAGCTAGGAAAGCTGCTGAACCAACCATAGCGAAGATACCCGGTGAGATATCAGGGATCAGTTGACCAAGCATGCGTCCGAAGAGAGCACCGGCATCCATTGCCGGAATGATGATTCCAGAAGGGACCTTGCAACCAAATGTGATGATAGTCAACAATAACTTGACAAATGTGCCTGAGATAAGCCATGTATAATAGGTGCCCTTCCCAGTGAGCTTGGCCTCCTGTTGGCAGATCCAGTCTTCCTCGATATTATTGCAATCCACCAGCAGACGTTGCATAACGATATCGCCCGTGTCGCGAATGAGACGGTTTGGAAATTGGAGCAAGGCAGTGACCAAAGTAACCAGGGCCACCTCGAAGACCGGGCTCCTCTTGATAAGCGAGAGATTTCGGAATGATTTGGACCATGTGAAATTGGTCTGGCAGAAAACGCCTCCAAATAAGCCACCACAGATGCCTAGCAAGACGAATGCAAGATAGTGAACCACGTCATAGTCCACGCCGTAGTTGGTCTCGAACAAAACCAACTTGCCAGTCCCCGTGGGGTTAAGTTCCTTGAGCACAGCGGCCGCTACCACGGAGCAGAGGCAAGATCTCCACAGGACCCGGCGTGGAAAGTAGGTGCTGATTTCTTCGTAGCTAAAGAGGACGCCTCCAATGGGAGCGCCGAAAGCGACTGACAAGCCTGCGGAACAGGCCACGCTGAGCATCTCTCTCAGCTTTGCTTGGTTTGTTGCGTACTTTGGGATGCGCATCGTGACCAGGTATCCCACGCATGCTGAGATATGAACGAACGGACCCTCCTTTCCCAAGCACATGCCCGTCGCCACGGCGAAGACAGCACCAAAGGCCTTGACCACCAGAACTTTGAGATCAAACAAATGCGGGATAACGAAACCGGAGAGCACTGTCTTGATCTCAGGGATTCCGCTCCCAGCAGCCATATACATGGTCTTTCCCCTATCCACCTCGATAGGTTGCGACCGTTCGTTGCTCTGGCTGTCTCCGTTGTCGATGGCGAGGTCCAAGGCTGGTATGGTTGCCTTGGTCGTCATAGTCACACACCCAGCAATGATGCCAAATATCAACGAGAGGCCGACGTATATGACATACGACGAGCCAAAGCTTTCTGACCAAGGTTTCCAATTCCGACAACTTCCGTCAAGTGAACAGCATGACCGGCGATTCAAGCGGATGTTTTCTGTGCAATATCCTTCTTTCCAATCCGCCACCGTTTCAACGCTGACATCTACCACAGCCGCAACTCCAGCTGTGAGCAGGCCGATCATGAATGCCGCGATCCATCCCTGCGTCGAATCCCACAACTCAGCCAGCTGGTTGCGGATCCCACCACGAGCGTGTAATCCAGATTGGCCAAGCCTCTCGCTATCCTTGACGAGGTCTTGCAGCCAATCAATGGTAGAGTATTCATTGTACGGGAGACGCTCCGCAGCATATTCAGTGCGGAAAGATTGTTCGACCGGAGACACTCCAGAGGAGAGAATGGACTGAGTGATGCCGTCGTAAGGTTGCCGTCGATGGCTAGAGATGACCAGAGGCGTAACCTCTGTCGCTTCATCCAACTTGCCAGATTCTGCGTCGGGAGTCATAATGATGAAGTGAGAAGTGAGTGGCAGCCTCGGCTTGACGCTTAGTGGGAGGCCCAACCTGGAAGACCAACAAACGGATGTATATGGCAGAGTGGAAACAGTGGCGTTTTGCTTGCAAGACTCGTTATGTAAATCACACGGAGAGAAACCGCTATTGGCATGCCGAAATCAAGTTGCCCCGTATTATTGAGAGGACCCGTGATGGCAATGCGTGTCCCCCCTTGACCGAAATGGGGCTGACGCCAACTGATCACGGTAGTGGCAAGGTCATATGAGAAGGCCACAACAACTCCCCGAATACCTTACCCCGTTGCGGATAGGCTACGTCATTCGGCAGTCTTTGTTGCCGAGGCGGAAAATGAAAAGTGGTAATGAAACGCGGGTTAAACGCTCACAAAACCGCTACTCTCGACGGGAGGGACTCGGGAAGAGTTGTGGCTTGGGACGATCCATTGACTCCCCGACGTCCCCGATCTCCCCGAGCGGCAACATTAAATCGATTTTACACCTTGTATTCGTATTTCAGTATGCCGGAAGTTTTTGGTTGCCTTACGAAAGATAGCTCGCGATTACGGAACAACACTAAAGACTCGGAATTCAGTGAATAAACAAATAACAATATGCAAGTTAAAGGGCCGTTTAGACTCATTTTCCTAGGTCCGGATCTCGGGGAATCCCAACATCATCGTTGAGTGGCCCCGCGGAGATATCTATATCACTTGTGAGGCGTGACACTAGCTTCGAGTCAGCAGATGAGCGATCTCACGCTTGGCCGTATCTGGATTGTGGGGGCGGGGTTTAGTCATGCTCCACACAGTCTGGCACATGCGATGACCACGCTTCCCCAGGATAGAAACTGTCCTCGGTAACGAGTGGACGACAGAACCCAACGCCTGAGAGCAGCCTACAGTGTCATAGACGGACTGTAGTCTCATGATTGCTATTGACCGATGATGTCAACTCAAATCACCGCCAGCTCTCCAAATTGTCCTATCACGAAAATCCTTCGCGCCCACGTTGCGCACTAGACTCTTGCCATGAACCCGGACGTTGGGGTGGCTTGTTTTTGCTCATAGATCTGGAACACACTGATACACTAGGAGGCGCGATAACGCCCGCGTTGCCAACAGATGACATACACATACGGTCCTATTGACCATCCACAACCTGAACGGGAAGGCAGTCTCACGACTCAACCAGCGGCTACAGTGAGCCGCGCCTCTTCAGTCATGTGCTCGAGCAAAAGTCACAGAGCGTGGACACATCCACTGGTTCACACGCTCACTACAGGCTTGATGGAGATGACTCCAGCTGACCCCCTTTGTTTGTCTCTCGCCATTGAAGCGAGTCGGAGCAACGGGGGGTTGATACAAGACCTGTCGATTTTTACGTTCTTGACGGCGGGTAACAAGTAACAAGTCAAAGCGAGTTTCTAGGGTGGGTGCCTTTGTTTAGCTATATCTTCTTCTCCCCCATATGTCGTGGCGTCCCTTTTATCTCTTCTTGTTTCAACCTCACCTCTATTTCTCGTTGGTTCTTGCAGCTCTCTGTTCCCATAGTTGCGGTCTGTACCTAATCACAACTTTGGTTGTGATCTTGCTCCATCGTTTTAGAGCAAGACCGTTGGTTCACAGGTTGAGGGTTTTGGTTCCTTTTCACCCGGCTCGTACAGACAAACCCTTGCCCATTCCATCATGTCCTCGGGCGGTGAGGCAGCAAGCCCCGTCAGGTGGGCTATCAGCCGCTACCTATTTCGCAATGGTGCAGCTGGCCGTCGCCAAGATGAGACAGCTGGTCCATCAAAATGGAGTATGGGTATTTTGAATGATAGAGAGACTGTCGAAGTTCCAGGTGAGTCTGCTTAATCACTAGAGTTTACAAGGGTTATAACTGATTGGAGGACCTCGTAGGTTCCGTGCTATTGCTTGCGGAGGATCGTAATGAGCCTCTGGGTCTACGCAATATTCATGCTCGAACGTCGCATTCTTCAATCCCAACAGGCTTTACGGTGGGCTCCTCAACGACACCCAGCAGTAACCCGCCCGTCTCTGGAAAGAAGAAAACGGAGGACGGCACAATTATCCTTGAGCCTCAGCCCGACGACTCGGTAAACGACCCTCTCAATTGGCCAAGCTGGCGTCGTGATGCTGCGCTCTTGTCTTTGGGATTTTACTGTATGATTGGCGGTGGTATAACACCGCTCATTGCAGCGGGCTTCACTAACGTGGCTCGTGATTTTGATGTGTCCATCGAAAGGGTTGCCTTGACGACGGGTCTTTGCATGACGGGTTTAGGTATTGGATCTGTCATCGCATCACCTACGGCCATTCTCTATGGCAAACGCCCGATCTATCTTTTCGGTGCTGTAATGTTCATTGGCACATCACTCTGGGCAGGCTTCTCGCCCAGTTTTCCATCGTTGTTAGCCGCACGCGTTTTCCAGGGCATTTCAATCAGCCCAGTCGAGTGCTTGCCCTCTGCTACCATTGCTGAGATTTTCTTCCTCCATGAACGGGCTTATCGAATCGGGATCTATACACTACTCTTGCTTGGTGGCAAAAACTTGATCCCACTTGTTAGTGCCGCGGTTATTGGCCGATTTGGTTGGCGGTGGGCTTTCTAGTAAGTTACTCACGCATCCTGAGTCTCGTATTATAATGGGTTGGCAAAAGTTAACCCTCGGTAGCATTGTCGCCATGGTAGTTGGACTTGGCTTTGTCCTTCTATTTCTATTCGTCCCTGAGACATTCTGGGACAGAACACCTACCCGAAGACCATCTCACAAGCCAAGCCTGCTTCGTCGACTGTCTTCTAAACACACAGAGCGATCACAACAACCGATTACTCCCGTGATCGAGGGTAGTGAGCGGGACGAGGCTTTGCTATTGCCGAGCGAAATCAATCGCAACAAGAACTTGCACGTCGACTTTTCCGCTTCGACTGAGTCGCAAGAACAGCTCGGAAGAGGCCTAGAGGAAGCAAGACACGAAGATGGAAGCCCCCAATTGGAGCTTGCAGCAGCATCATCATCCGAACCGGAGAAGCCAAGTGAAGTGAGCTCTGGTGTCCTTGAATCAGGTGGCGAGGTCGCCAAGCATCAGTCTGCTTCAACTCCGAGCGATGATCCCGTTACACAAACTGTTCCTGCGGCGGCCGCGGATCCAGAGAAAAATCTGACCCCTGTATCCCCGAGACTAAACAACTACACCCAAAACCTTCGTCAGCGACCTGTTCAGTCTTTTACCCATCATTTGAAGCCCTACCACGGCCGTCTCAATCACGATAATTGGTTTAAAGTCATGATTCGACCATTCATCTTATTCGCCTACCCAGCAGTGCTCTGGTCAGCAATTGTATACTCATGCTCGATTGGCTGGCTCATTGTGCTGTCTGAGACTATGGCCATGATCTATCGCAACCCTACGGGCTATAATTTTACCGCCCTTCAGACAGGCCTTGTCTATGTGTCCCCCTTCATTGGCGCCATTCTCGGTACCGGCGTGGCTGGTAAAATTAGCGACATTCTCGTCAGGGCCCTATCTCGCCGCAACGGTGGCCTCTATGAACCGGAATTTCGTCTGATTATGGCGGCCCCGATTTTAATCGCGACATGTACCGGGCTTATGGGTTTTGGGTGGTCAGTAGAGGAGAGAGACAGCTGGATTGTACCAACTGTGTTCTTTGGCATCGTGTCCTTTGGTTGCTCGCTTGGTTCAACTACGTCGATCACGTTCTGCGTTGATAGTTACCGTCAGTACGCAGGCGAGGCACTGGTCACGCTCAACTTTACTAAGAATATCGCACACGGCCTCGTCTTTAGTCTTTTCGTCTCACACTGGCTTGAAAGAGACGGCCCAAAGACAGTGTACATCTGGATCGGCGTCATCCAGGTCATTGTCTGTCTACTCTCGATACCCATGTACATCTTCGGAAAGCGTGCTCGCATGTGGACCGCGAGAAAGAATTTGATGGAGAAGTTTTGATTATTCGTAGAATAGTTCATAAATACCATGGTATCTATTGCATCTCCTTGCTCATTTCCACGTTTGATAGAGTATGGGGATCCACGGCCGGAGATACCCCTTCCACCGCTGCTACCCGCCTGGCGTTCAGCAACCCAAGGTCGATCTTTGGACCAGTAAAAGTGCCTCTCTTGGTAGTGAACCATAGTGCAATGACGAACCCCACTAGTCCGGTACACACGACCGAGACCCAACTCATATTCTCTGGGGTTACCGGCATGGATGTGGGAAAGCAGTACAAGACGTCGAGGAAAACCACCCACGCAACAGAAACGCCGTTAATTAGGGCACCATATTTGCCGAGATTGAAGTATCGTAGGGGTAAGACGCGTTCTCGCCCTCTGTAAAGAAGGACTGCTTGTGGAATGACGCAGGAGGTTTGGAGGAAGATGATGGCGGAGCTGACCATTGCAGAAAAGGCAGTTGAAGAGCCAAGAAAAATAAGGCCATATAGCTTGATGTGTTTTCAGTAACAGAACTTTGGGTCAATCTAGAAGTACTAACGGTGATAAAAGTTGCGGAGAGAAGCAGAGCGTTGACCGGGACTTCGAAGAAGGAGTGGACTCGCTCCCAGAAATGGGAATAAGGTAGTGCGCCGTCACGAGAAACAGCCCATAGCGTTCGTGACGACGTAGTAGCTATCAAGAGATTAGTCCATAGGCTTTACAAACCGCCATATGCCTTACCATTGGCGACCAGATTTGCGAAGAAGCAAAATGCAAACAAGGCCATGAGGACCGATGCTGCCGCTCGAGATCCGGTTCCTTGGAAGAAGATCTCAAACAAGGGAAGTCCGGTGGCAGTATTGAGCACCGCTGAGATATCCGAGGTTGCATACATCAGAGATGATGCGAAAGGGAACGCTGTAAGCAATCCCATCAGCAAGGGATAAACCATGACCCTGGGCACATTCTTTGCCGGGTTTGGAATCTCTTCGCACAAATGGGCACCGCAGTCACTGCCCAAGAACGAATAGACGGCATTGCCAACAGCTAGCATGAAAGCAAATCCATCGCTCGACCAGCCGCTTCGGTTTGTAGTATCGGTAAACATGAACGAGGCCGACGCATGGTTACGGGCAACAACAAAGAGGGTGATAGTGGTGGCGCTGAGAGTTACTACCGACAATGCAAAAATCATCTGGTTGAATAGAGGAATCCACCTCGACATCAAGATGTTGATGGCTGTGGCTATCCAGATGAGAGCAACGTAGATGAGATATTGATGCCAATGCTTTGGCTCCCACTCTGGCTGCCACGCAACCACAATGTCGAGAATCATGGACGACACAAAGTTTGAGACCGAACTCGAACCGAGCCACCAGCCGATGACGCTCATCCAACCGTTCCTGTTGTTCTTGTTGTTAGCAGGCAGGTCCCTTACACGTCAAGCAGGCCTGCAAGGTCGTGCTAGACTTACAAATATGACGCGAAAGCCTTGTAATCGTCTCGTGCCACCATAAACGACCAATAGTACTGTGCACCCGCAACCGGATATGCTGATGCGAGTTCTGCCATTCCCAGAGAAACGATTGTAGTCATGACTCCAGCAATTGGAAGGGACCAAAGAGTCCCGGCTGAGGATGCCTCTGTCAGGCTGATTCCGATGGATGACCCGGTTCCGAGCCAAGTACAGGTTAAAGTGAAGGATAGCGCGCCCAAAGACCAGAGGGAAAACCGACGGGGCATAGCCTGGTGGTATCCCGCAGCCTCGAGCTCGAGAGCGTCGGCGTTGGGCCGTTCATTGATAGAACCCGATGCCATGTTTTCTTGTTGTGAGGTACTAGACAAAGAATTGTTGAAGAAACTGCCTGTGGTGGTACTAAAGTGGTAAACTGAGGAAATCCGGTTTCTTGAGTTGTGATTGGGATATAGCTGGCCTTTTGTATTAACATTGGCCCTCTAAAGAGCCTAGGCCTCGGGCAAGCAAGGCTGGACTAGGACGGCAAACGATAATCTTGACTGCCAAAAGAAAGGTGATGGTTCTCATCACCGAAATCCGGATGTTGATCACGAGGGGTTAGTTTCATTAGGGTTGGACAGGGAGAGGGAGAACAAAGGATTTTAAAATTCCCTTATTAGGAAAGTGAGACAGGTTCCAGGTTTGTACTAGCGTCCAAACTTACGCCACTAACTTCAGCTTCAGCTTCAGTAAGGTAGTGTTGGATGTCTCAGTTGCCATGTTTGAGGGTCATCTCCAAGTGATCGACATCACCCGCTGTTACCTTTTATAGGCATGTCAGGATAGGAAACCCGGAAACCTGGCTCGACTTGAAGTTGAGCCCGGATACAGACGGTTGATGAAATTAAGCCATTGTCAAGAATCAACAATACCCGCGAAAATAAAGTACATTGAAGACAATCAAGCTCGATTATCCGAGAAGCAGCTCTTGAACCATCCAGTTCCCTTGTTGGGCCTTCTCCTTGTTTTCATGACTGGTCTTGACGCCCCACCAGTAGGTATCCCTTGTAGATTCGTCCCAATCATTCCAAACATCTTCCAATAATGCAGTGACTGTCTCAAACTGATAGAAATGAATCTTATCGCTCCAATGTTGGCAGTATTCGCGTACAAAGCCTCGGTTGAAATCATCTCCCACCTCAGAGGCAGCTAAGAAGATTGGTAGAAGCAGCTGCTTCTGAACAGGATCAGTCGGCGGTATGCACCGAACACTGTCAATAATCACACGAGCGTGTTGATCGATGCGTTGGATGCCGGACGATTCTTGCTTTGGCGTAAAAACCCTGGCAATGTAGAGTAAGATTGCATGTCTCCAAGCCTCGATGCAATGGAACCGATTTCGTCTTTCATTGACGTCCACGCCCAATCCGTCCGGATCATAGACATTGGCATCCTCATAGTTGATGTAGGTCCTGACTTCATCAACAATAGAATCAACAGGAAGCATGTTGAAAATGGTCCATTCCATGCCAAGGGTTCTTTCGTAGGCGTAAGCCAACTTGGCTAGTTGGAACATGGCTCTGACGAAATCTGCGGGACATCCATTCAGTGTGAAAAATGACCAGCCATCACCGTCATCGTATGCAGCCAGAGTCTCCAAATAGGCTGAAGAGAGCCGGGGTTCTCTGCGTGAAATAAGGGAAGCTGTAACGTCCCACCTGGAACAACGTCAGAAGATAAGACCTTTGCCCATGGCAGTTGCACCTACCATAGAAGCATCGCCAACTGTGCACGGAGGCGTGGACTCTGCTGGCATCTTTCTGTTGCGGCGCTTTCTTGCAACAATCTCTGGGCGCCACGTAAATGCATATCGCACATGCCATATGCTGACTGGGTTGACTGCACAAAAAGTGAACATATTAGACGTAGATCATAAATTATTGGGGAGTTCTAACCTCGATGTTGATCAATATCAGAAGTGTATCGAGCAAAGGGGAGAAGTTGCAATGGCCTAGAGCAGTGCTGAACAGTCGGATTGCCGTAGACCAGTGCTTCTGCATTTCGTCCATGAGTCCGGTTGAATTATTCATCTTGGCCAAATGATGAGAAGATATTGCGAGTATCGCATGTAAAAGAAACGTAAAACTTTCAGTAAAGTCTGTGCGCACTCGGAATGGGTTGTTTCGACAGTCTTTGCTCAATGGCACAACACAGAATTGTTCATTGTCTTGAACATAGTCAGCTCTCAACTCGGCCTTTACGAAGGAAGCATGGGAAAAATAAAACTGACACAATGATAAGACAGGATGGTACTTATGAGCCAGGTTCTGATAGGTGACCTGGAGAGGAGATGGATGTCTCAAGTCAAGGACTTCTTGTTCGTCTGCACTAGGCTGTTCTATGGCTACGGCATGATCGGTAGGAGGACTCCGAGGTTCATATGGTGTGTTGCAAGTCGGCATATCAAAGAGGGAGTCGATATTAGGTAAAAATAATTCGACTTCGGTAGACTGTGCCATAGGCTCAAAGGGCTGTGAACAGTCTAAACTTTGGGTAGTTGCAAGTTCAGCATCCATTGTGTCTGAAGAACCTAGTTAGCCCATGAGATGACAAGTTTCATAAAGGGCAGACGGATTTGTCTATTTACCCAATAGTGTATCCAGCGCATTGTCGCTTAAACCTTTCAAAGACGTAGTGCTGGTTGGTCTAGGAGGGTTGGTAGAGTTTGAGGCCAGCCCATCCAATTCATTCAGTTGCCAAGTAGAGTACAAGGCCGATGCTTTCAACATCTCATCAAACCCAGTAGAATCTTTCTCCGCCTGTTTGGGCTGGCGTTTCCGGCTCGGGCGGCCACGTACAAACTTGAACCGATGGTCATCGCGTGTTCGCTGTTGCTGGCGAGGTCGATTGGATGATCGGCCAGACACTACAGGATCTTTCCACATTAGGTCCATGGCGAACCCGCCGCATTTCCGTTGGTTGGACAAGCATGTGCCGCATTGCGGGCGTTTGCGGTCACATTTCTCTTTGAGTTCCGCACAGGTATGACAATCAATCTTGGCAAATCCGAGCGAATTAGTTCGGTGAGTTGGTTCTTTGGCGCAAGACGCACGTGCTGCCGTCGACATAGAAGGCTAACGGTTCGAAATAAGGTAAAATCAAAGTGAAGCCAACGTTGTTGGAACGGAGATGCACGCCTTTGGCCCAAATGAGAAGATGCAAGGGGAAGAAGGGACCCCGGCAGAAGGTGACGTGAGGGGAAGCCTTTCAGCCAACTTTGCCACCAGAGAAGACCCAACAATCTGAGAAACCCCGCATTTTAACAGGCTTGGCGCATGGATCCGATCTAGGGCCGACTTCTCGGAGCCGTCCAGGTGCGAAATTCACCAGGTTACCCGGACCTAGACTATCTATGTACATAGCATCAAGTCAAGCGCCGAGGAACATCGTCAAATCTATCGCCCACTCAAAATCCGTTTTACCAACCAACTCCCTCTCAAAGCCTTGACCGTAGACTCAGAGCCTCCCCCACCAGGTCCACGGCAGCTTGAGCGCAGCCATACGAGGACTGGTAGCCAGCGCCGCCAGCCCCATAGTTGTGCACGACCCAGACGCCGCCGATGCGCTCCTTTTCGATCCTGGTGCCGCCTTGTCGAACGGGCCTGAGGCCAACACCGTGTCGAATAATGTCAAGATGCTCAATCCCCTTGCCGCCTGTCAACGATGGACATAGTTTGACCGCTCTGGCCATGATTCTAGTCGCCAGACTAGGGTCTGGCTGTGAATCCCAATTGCCCAGCTGATACGAGCCGCCGAGAATGGTGCCACCACCAGCAGCCCGCGTCATGACATAACAGGCTTCATTGTCTCCATCATCAGTCCCGGAGATATCCATCATCCGGTCCGAGACATTTCTGACAACCACGATTTGTCCTCGAGCAGGGACAACCGTGGTATCTTCCACCCCACCAAGTTTGGATGCCATGAGTCCCGTACAATTGACGACAAGGTCAACTTTTCCAGATGGATGAACCCCAGGGTGAGACACTTCTGAGATGTGGCCAAAGATTGCGCGCTTGAAAATGACACCATTCTTCAGGCATTGGGAAACCAGCCAAGGCAGATAGATAGCTGTGTTAATGCAAACCGAGGTAAACGCAGTTGCTGAGTCGATTCCGGGATTGAGCGATGACTTGGACAGCACACGGAACTTGATGATGTTCACGTTAGTGAAATCTTAGAATTGGGGCTATCACATAAATCCTACATTCGGCACGGTGTCCTTGAACCAGGGGCTTGGTGAAAGCAACTCGGCAAACCAGTTTGCAGTTGCTGAACCGATATCTTTGGATCGGCTATAAATCTCACTCTCCAGTCAGGTTAGCAGATGCGAAATGCACGGTCATACCAACTTGCCTTGGAAATGCACGCCCGCGTCTGGGTGATTTTGAGCAAGGTCGGCCAGAGGGCCCCAAGTGTTCTTGTCCCATTCCGCAGCATTTGTGCCACGAATCGACACGCTACAGAATGATTCGCATTAATACTTCAGCTTGAACCTGCGTGACTTACGGCATATAGTTGGCACCTGCCCATGGAGAAGCATATTCTATGTCATAGTCTCCAGGCATGTGTTTTGCTGCAACAACGATCTTGTACGTCTTGTTCTTTGACAGTAGCAAGGCAGTGGTCAAGCCAGCGACCCCGGCACTGGAACAAAAAGTGTCAGAGAACGCAATGTCGAAAGAATTTGTTCATAACTTGCCCAATGACGACGATATTTTGTTGCGACATTTTTGGTGGTTGTCGACTCGTTTTCTACCAGCCAGATCGAACTTGAGGGAGACAAAGATAAGAGGCCGTTACTGACTTTAGTATCAGTTGAGGATTCTAAGTTCAAGCTGCCAAAGAGCCTTGAAGTAGCACGAGTCCTTTCTTGTTGTGGCGATGAGGAGTTTGTGCCGCCCTATCTTGGCGCCATGTGACCCGAATGGGCGGCTGCCATCGGTCGTAGGGATGCCCCCGGGACCCAATCCGGAACCGCCCGGTTTGGCAAGTGGTCCAAAAAAGGGTGTCCACTTTGAGGATTGCCTTTTTAAGAAGGCGAGACTCGATTAGAGTTCACATGATCTCGATGATGCCAGGCCGTGATTCTTGGACACGATGAAAGATATAAATCTCATGTTGGGCTTCATGGATTGAACTCAACAAGCAATCATCTGTCTACACAGTCTGTTTTATCTTCCACATAAACTTTTGCATCACAAGCTCTCTTTGAAAGATCTCTCTACTACCTCCACACTGCACAATGGCCACTATGCAGAAAGAGTTCACGGCCTATCAGGCTCGGCTGGCCACCCTGCAGAAGAGCGATAATCCTTACGCAAAGGGTATTGCTTGGGTGCAGGGTGAGCTCGTGCCGCTCGCTGAGGCTCGCATTCCCCTTTTGGATCAGGGCTTCCTCCACAGCGACCTCACATACGACGTCCCTGCTGTTTGGGACGGCAAGATCTTCCGACTTGATGATCACATCACAAGGCTGGACACCAGCTGCAAGAAGATCCGCCTTCAGATGCCCATTCGGGTCACATGGCG